>JANFAA010000092.1:0-102488 GCA_024663435.1 Pisolithus sp. B1
TTTTAAGGTAGGCCACGTGAACCAGCATGTGACCAACTCCTGAGTTCCTTTAATTCCGCGATGACCTGCTAAGGGTGAGTCGTGAAGAGCGGCAAGAACCTTGCTACGGCATCCTTCAGGTACAAAGACCTTATCTCCATTATATAAAAGTCCATTCTTCAGGGTGAGCTCACTAGCGTCTACCCCAACCGAAGCACGGCGAAGTTCTCCTTCTAGAGAAGATTCCAAGTGAACCGAACGAAGCTGTTTGGGTTTGATAAATAACGACTCCTCTGTTTTTGCATTTTCTCTGTTTTCTACTAAGTCCTCGCAACGAGAGAGAGCGTCCGGTCGTCCCATAGAAACACCAGGTTTGTGGACGATAATACAGTTAAAATGGCTGAAATACTGCGCCCACCGTGCTTGACGGGGTTGAAGCTTCTGTGACGTCATAAACCACCATAAGTTATGATGATCCGTCCAAATCTCAAATTGGTACGGGGTGGCTTCTAAATAGTGACGCCATTGCTCCAATGCGCGAATGATGGCTAGCATCTCTTTATCATGAACCATATAATTTAGCTCTGCTCCAGAGAGGGAGTGACTTGAATAAGCAACTGGTCTCCAGAGACCATCTTCACATTCTACCAAGAGCACGGCTCCAGTTGCATAATCCGAGGCATCGGTTTCTAAACAGAACTTCCGATCTTGATCGGGGAACATAAGAATAGGGGCCATGGTGAAAGCTTCTTTAAGCATATCAAACGCTAATTGACATCTGTCGGTCCACCGGAACGGAACGTCCTTCTTCGTGAGATCATTAAGGGGACGTGCCACTTGGGCAAAGTCCTTGATGAAGCATCGGTAAAAGTTCGCAAGGCCGAGGAAGCTGCGAACTCCGCGAACGGTAGTAGGAACGGGCCAATTCTGCACAGCAGTAATTTTGGCGGGGTCCATTTTAATTCCGTTAATGCCAACGATCATCCCAAGGAAGTCAACTTCCTGTCTCTTGAACGAGCATTTCTCCGGTTTGACAAACAGGTCGTTCTCTTTCAACCTCTTAAGCACCTCTAGCACGATCCTGTCATGCTCCTTTTCATCGCCCACTTTGGTAAATATCATAAGGTCATCAATATATACTACTACGGCATCCTCCATATCTCCGAAGATGTCGTTCATCATGTTCTGGAACGTGGCAGGGGAGTTACAGAGTCCGAAAAACATAACCAGCGGCTCAAAAGCTCCACGGTGACGGATGAAAGCGGCTTTCCACTCATCACCTTCCTTGATACGAACGTTGTTGTATCCCCACCTAAGGTCCATTTTCATAAATAATTTACAGCCCTTTAACTTGTCAACAAGCTGCGAGATAAGCGGGAGCGGATACGAGTTCTTGACCGTATGCTCGTTTAAATAGCGGTAATCCTGTACCATACGCTTCTTTCCATCCTTTTTAGGGACAAAGAACACAGGGGACGTCTGTGGAGACTTGCTCGGCCGGATGTAACCCTTTTTGAGCTGTCCATCAACGAAGCTACTAACTTCGGATTGCTCATCCGGAGAGAGAGGGATCAACCTTCCTTTTTTGGGTGCAAACGAGTCCTTCAGTTCGATAGCGTGGTCCCACGGTTTCCTAAGCGGCATGCGTTTGGATTCCTGGACAGAAAAACCAGATAGATATTCATGATATTCCTTTGGAACAAGTTCCTCAGGGGTTTTGTCAGTTTTCTTTACTTCCTCCTGCTTGGCGGAAGCAACAACATCGATGAAAGCGTCTTGCGCTACAGTCTCCATCCTTTCTACGCGTCTTACAAAGGCTGGCTTAGGCACTAACTTCTTACACGAGTAAGGGCACCTCCTCATCGAGATTTCACCAGTTTTCCAATTGACATCGGGGTTGTGAGTGGCAAGCCACGTGTGACCCAATATCATGTCATGAGATCCCAGATCTGTGATGTCGGCTACTAGCTCTTCGAAGTGATTCCCAAACTGAACGCGAAGCGGGACCTGATGCGTGATCCTTCCAGCGGAATTGCGAGATCCATCGACATTAAATACATCAACTGCCCTAGGCAAAGCGAGCTTCGGGAGTTTCTTTTGTTCAACAAACTTAGAGTCCAAAAAGACGCCAGTGGTGCCGGAGTCCAAAAGAGCCTGCACAGCATGTGCATCTCCTTTACGAGACCTAATAACAACGGGAACAGAAACATGGTCCTTCAAGTTAAGCGAACGAATTCGGGGTTTTGGCGGTACTGTCGCCTGATCGTTGCCTTCCTTTTCAGGAACTACCATACAAGAAGAAGAAACATTTTTTGGGTTTTTATAAGCAGGGGAATTAAGCGAACCACGTTTAACGTCCTGTTCCGAGCCCAAATGGGTCTCCACTGCAGATGGTACATCAGAGTCCGTATCTAAGTCCATACTATCTACAGAGAGAGGTGAAAACCTATTTACAGAAATAGAGTCCGAGAAAGAAACCTTTTTTTGTGTTTTACTATTTTCTACTTTTGTATATTTATTTTTTTTATTTTTAAGAGAAGAGGGGCGAGACGAAGAAGAGAAGTGTCCAGTACTATTAGAGTCTACAGGACCCGACTTCACTGTAGCTCCGATTCTTTTAACTGTCCAATATGAGCGACGATTTGCTCGAAGCTCATCCCCTCCATTGCCTTAAGGCGGGGGTCCGCACCTTCAGAACGGACCTGCTGTCCTTTTCCTTTGTTCTGCCCATTTGGGCACTGCGGTCTTATGTGACCAGTCTGGCCACAGCCGAAACATTTGTAGTTTGAGAAGTCTTTTCTTGCGGGACCTCTCGACCCGCTTGCAGCGCCAATGTCCATGGGCGCGCCACTGCCCGACGTTGTACCAGCCGAAGGCCGGCTGTAGTTTTGAGTCCAGCGACTGCCAGACTGAGACGTTTGGAGTTTTATGGCCTCCATAGCCGCACCCATTGCTTGGACTTCGGGCTCATAGTCCTTCCACGTATTCTTCCTTCTGCCCTGTATGTATATTTGTTGGAGAATTTCAGGACGAATTGCCCGCTCCAACATCCAGATAGCATAGTCGTCGGATACCCCGGACGCGGTCCTCAGTGCATTGAATTTTGCCAAGAACTCTTCTGTCCTGGCATTTCCTTGGCAAATGTTGGCCAGTTGTTTCTTGGCCCAGTCCACGTTATGTAGAGGGCGGAACCTTGTTTCTACTTCGGCCACGACCTCGGCATGAGTCAGCCACCTTTGAGCTGCGAGACATGTATCAATTCGGGCTCTCGCATAAGCCCCTGCTATTGGTCCAGTCATGCGAGACCAGACCGCCAGTGCATCCTCTCGGTGGGTCTTAAACTCAGCAACGGCCACAAAGGCCCGCATTTTCAACCACCATTCCTCAAACTTCGAAATCGAGCCATCGAATTGGCCTGGATCAGCTATTCCCCATTTCGTGGGGTCTACGGAAGTGTTTGCCGCCGCAGGCCTATTCTGCTGCTGGGCGGCGACGGCGGCAGCGACCTGCTGGCTGACCATAATCGAGAGCTGCTGCATAAACTGCAGCATGTCTTCCGTCAAATTGTGGGGGTCCATGTCCGGTTACCGTGATGGGGCGACAACGGGGAGGGCGGATAGTGTGTCTGTTCCGTAAGTTGTACGGAACGTTTAAGACAAAGCCTTGGAGGTTGGGATCTACCTCTTCGGGGGAAGGAATTCGAGGGGTGGGGGTTTCTTGTTTGATATAGGGCGAGATTCATAAAACTACAGGAGACGCCGACTCCTCCTTCTTTACTTTGGGAATTTTGAAAACCTTCGACGATTTTCCCTGGCCTCTGTGCCGGTACTCTGTCGTCAACTATCGTAGGGGTACCATAGTGCTTATTAGATATACGGTAGTACACTTTCTACCTCCCGATCGTCGGGGCACTACTTTACGCTATGTGCTTCCACCCCCTAATGTGGGTTGCACCTTCACACTACCCTTGACGGATAGCAGGACTACTAACTATGGGTCTTCTTCAACACAACCTCCAGCCGATAGGAGGACAAGACTAAAAGTGTCGTCTCGTGAAGAAGAGAAAAGAAGAACGAGAAGCTCCTTGACCCTGGAGTCCAGGTATGATTTCCCTATATGCCTGGGAGCTAGCAGAGTGAGGGAGAGTTTGATAATCGAGTTCAAGTGTGACAACCGACAAACAAAGTTGTATCTCAGTCACTCCAGGAACTGATAGAGAGCAAAGTGGAAAGGAGTTTTAGGTGCAAGCACGAAATGAACTCGATTGGAGTATCCTACGACAAGAGAGCCCGATACTTATACTACTAGAGTTGTTTGTTCCAAGGAACATCGTAGAGCAAACCAAACAAAGAGAGATAAACGCTATTGGCTACAGCTGAACATGCTGAGTCAATGCGGCACAAGCTGACCAAGCAAAGCGTCCAGCGAGCGTCTTTGTAACCCTAACCAGAGAGTAGCTAAAAAAGGAAAACTACGCTAAGAAAAGTCAAAGACCGTTACAAATACCCCATTTTATGGCCAATAGATCCAAGGTCAAATGAGTGCATCTGGCTTGTTTGCGATGCATCACTATATGGAATAGGGGCGCTGTATGGTCAGGGTTCAACCTGGCAGGATTTATGTCAAAAAAGCTCATGGACACCCAACACAACTATCGGACGTTCGAAAGAGAAACCCTTGCCATCCTCAAAGCATTGCTGAAATGGGAGGACAAGCTCCTCAGATTCCACTTCAAGGTTATCACAGATCACGAGGCCCTACAATTCCTTTGCATGCAGCAATGTCTATCCAGCCACCAAATGTGCTGGATGGACTACTTGTCCCAATTCGACACTGAGATCATCTACATCAAGGGGTCGGAGAATAAGGTAGCTGATTGTCTGTCTTGCTACTATGAAACAGATGGAGGGGATGAAGCTCAGAAGGAGAATGTCGAATGGGCAATGGCCAACATTCGACTTGATCCAGAGGGGGATGACCTCCCAATTGATAGGTTAAAAGAATTGCATCTCGCAGCAATGCGAGATGAGACACCAAGGATAAAGGAGTGGGTGGAAGAGCGTCATGCAGAGGCTGATGCACTGAAACAATATGCAGAGCAGAGAAGGGTGGGACCCACCCATGCAACCATGACTGGGGACCCTACTCTTCTCGACTCTGTGGGGGATCCTCAAACACTCACCACCCACTTTCATGGGGAGAGTGGCTGCCTCGACTGCATCAGATGGGGATACCCATTGGACCCTGTCCTAGCCAAAGTGATCACACACCCAGGCCACCATCAGAACTTCACTGTGGCCAACAGGTTAATATATGTCAAGAACGCATTGGGAGACAATGTGCTGTGCCTCCCTCATGTTGACTGGAGAAATAACTGACTGACAGCACAAGTGATTGAGCATGCCCACAAGACACTCAGCCACTTTGGGACTCTGCACACCAGTGACTACATCCATAGGCAGTTCTGGTGGCCTGGTATTGGCAAGGAAATTGACCGATACTGCAGGTTGTGTCCAGTGTGCCAGACCACCAAGACAGACAATGCACGCCCAGCAGGGCTCCTCCACTCCCTGCTGGTACCCAAATGACCCTGGAACTCCATCACCATGGACTTCACTGGCCCATTCCCTGAGAGTAAAGACACTGACTACCTTTGGGTTATCTTGTGCTGCTTGACCTCACTAATACACCTCGTACCCATCAAGACCACAATATGAGCGTCTGAACTTGCATGTGTATTTGTTCGAGAAATAGTACGGCTGCATGGCCTCCCTGACACCATCATATCTGACCGAGATGCCAAGTTCACCTTGCAATTCTGGTGCAAGGTGCATCAATTGCTGGACATGTGACTGCTCATGTCCACTGCATTCCATCCACAAACTGATGGAGTGTCCAAGTGGGCAATCAGAAATGTCTCACAGATACTATGAGGCCTGGTCATGCTGGACCAATGGGATTGGGCTGAGAAATTGCTGATGGTTGAGTTTGCTATCAACTCAAGTATCAGCAGCTTGATGGGATTTGCACTGTTCGAGCTGACCTACAGATACATGCCCAGATTGCTCCCTAACGTGGAGGAGCAATCACCCACGACTGCTCCTGGGGTGACATCCTTCGTCTGTCAAGCCAAGGAGAATCTGGCTATGGCTCACAATGCTATAATTGAGGCCCGCATGGCACAGATGCACCACACTAACAAATGATGGAAGGAAGGAGACAAATATGATGCAGGGGACATGGCATACTCGTCTACAAAAAACCTCACCTCGCCCAAAGGACATGCCAGAAAACTGCTTCCCTGGTATATTGGCCCCATGAAGATTATCCATGCCAACCCGTCCATGGACACCTATATGCTGGAGCTGCCACAGCAACTCCAGGACCGTTGCCTCCACCCCACCTTCCACGCCAGCCTTCTGCATCATCATGAACCCAATGATGAAGCGATGTTCCCCAAATGTGATGCCCATGTCTTCTACAATGTGGGCATACCTGATGATGCAGAATGGCTGGTTGACGAAATAAATGCCCACCACTGGGTGGGCCGTCAGCTGGAATTCCTAGTCAAGTGGAGTCTAGGTGACTCCACTTGGGAGCCTTACCTGCACTGTAAAGACCTTGAGGCCCTGGATAGGTACCTCAAACTGCAAAACATCAATGACCCCCACCAACTGCCCAAACACAGTTGGCGCACTATGGAAGCTAATGTGTAAGGACATAGGACTTCCAATTCATACAGGCCCCATGCACGTGACCACACAACAACTGCCCACAGACTCTTATCTCCCACACTGTCTTTGGACTTGCCACTGGCTCTGTACTTAGAATGTTTTTAGCTACAACCAAACTCTATCACACTGCTTATGCAATCATTTCACTTTATGAAATTTTCTTGCCATCTCTCACTCTTTCTTTTACCACATCTGCATCATAACCACAGTCCCCTTTTATCACTATGTTGCACCGACCATCCCACTGCCCAACAGCATCCTCTCGTGAGGATGGTGTTGTCTCCCCTGACATGTCCATGTCCCCTGATGACAGGACATGTCGATGTGAATCGAAGCGACATGCAAGAGATGACACCCCCCCCCATCGCTCACCTTTGTACTCCTGGCCCCCCTCCTGTCATCATTCATGCTCACGTGACACCAAACATCATCATGAGCATTCTGCCTCCCCTCCTCAACAACACTGGCATGCCAGTGAATTCAGTGTCATCATTCACGATGACTGTAGCCAGTCCACCAGCTGCAGTACATGCTCTGTGTATGCACTGCACATGGCACAAGACCTGGTCCTTGGCTCCCTGGACCTCGTACATGCCCACATGTCCTGCATATGTGTGCTGTCATGCCTCCTCAGCCTGGACAACACCTCAGTGCTGTGAGAAGAGGTCAATTGCCTTCGAGCTGATCGGGACTACTGGCGGTCATGTGCCCACTGGTACCAAGACAAGTGTGACCGCCTCGAAGATGATCATGACCTCGAACGTGCATGCCTGGCCTCCCTGGCCTCCCAACCCCAGCACCACTGCCCCCCCCAACCATGTGTGGCAGGACCATCGTCTTCGAGCCTGGCAGCTTGTCTTTCAGGGGGAGGGTGCAGGGCACTCCCTGCTGAACATGGTAGACCAGCCACCCCCCCTCCTCATATGTACATCTGCTCCCATCCCCAGTGCAGCCACTGTGTCTCGTGATGACCACCACAAGACGCCAGTCAACACCCCCGACAAGTCCATGGAGACATGGCCTCGTCAAAAACACCCCCTATTGACCGACCTCCTTAAGGAGGCTAACACAATGTTCCCAGTAAATCAGAGGGAATGCCCCCATCAAGCATTCATTCTGCTGAATGGCAGGAAATTCCTGCACGTCCGAGTTCGGCAGAACCTGTACCAGTTCGAAGCTCCCCAACGATATGATGTCAAAAGGGTGATAACCACCAGATATGCCCCAGCCCTACTGGGGGCAGTCTTCCCAGGTGCAGTGCACCTGTTAAACACACCCCACAAGATAGATGATATCTATGCTTGCACATCCCAAGAAAATGACAAGGGCAACATGCTGAATGCCAGGGCCACCCAGTGCCTCATCACATGGATAAACTGATACCTGGCTGACATTGACAAGTGCACTGGGAGAAAACCAGCAAAGAACCCTGTTGCAGCCTATGCACTCTCACAATGGCACCCTCCCACATGGATGGCAGCCAAGGGCAAGGTCAAGCATGAAAACTACAAACCCTCTGTCACCAGGCTTGCTCCACAACCTACCCCAGTCTATGAAGAACACCAGACCGGGTGTGCAGAGGCTTGCGAGGAGGCCATTATCCCTTGTGAGCTGACCCCTACCCCTCATGCAGAGAGACCTCTGCCCGTGGAAGCTTGCCCTCCCATCGTGATAACCCCACAGATCACGACCGCAACTGTCCCCATAGTCCCACCAATATCTGAATGAAGGGGACCAAAAAAAGAGGTCACATCAGGACCAAACCCCTAAGGATGTCCTGACCTGGGGAGAACCCTTGCACTGATGGAGGACATGCATCCAGGGGTACATGGATGATGATGAGATGTTGAGCTTCCCGGGAGTGTCAGGTCCAATTGAGGAGTATGTGGAGGATTGGGAGGCTGCTCTGATGCGATGAATCAGAGGCTTTGTCCTGGAGGGGTACTTCACACCTCGGTTCTGCTATGACTCCAACTGGCATGGTTGGCATCATAATTTTGCTTGCCTGTTTGCCATTGCTGGCTGGTACAGAGCCATTGCGGAGAATGAAGGGCTACATGTTGTGCTGGGGGCTAGGGGTGGCTGGACCATTAGTAAGGAGGTAGCACCATCTCCTGCCAACATAGCCCATTATCTCGCTCGAAATGGGCTGAGCTTCCAGGAGGCCAACAATCTCTACTCCTGGAGTGTCAACTTTCTGATCAACAAGAGTGACACAATTTATGAAAATGGGTGTCAGGTCCATGATGGCCTGATGTGAAGTGACTATGAGTGGGGCAGTGACACCAACCGACTAGCAGAACAATGCTCCCTTGAATACAATCTGGAGCATGCCCAGGAACTGGGGATCTCAGACTTCCATGAGGTCGAACCTGTCCCTGCAAATGTGCAGTTGCTGAGTGGCGTCGAAGTAGTCAGTAGGGTCCTAGCTGCCACTGACCTTGATGACTGGGAACCCAGCACCCCAGCAGCCACCACTACAGGTGGACACCATATGGATGTCGATGATGGGGGCCCTGCCCTCATGTAGGGGTCTAAACCTGCCTCAGCCTCATCACTACAATCTGTACTACTGCCATGGTCATATATTTCCACATGCCAACCCCCCTCCTTTTGTTTCTTACCACGACCTACCGTCACCTCACACTTGTGTATCCTACATAAGTGTGAATCTAGAAATACATCGTTGTTTCTGCTGTGTTCTGACTTGGAAGAACCCGTAACTGGGTTCTTCAGGGGGAGGGTGTAAGGAGGGTAATACTCCTACACCAGTACTGTAGCTACTAGTGGGATAATACCTACAGATTTGTAGGTATGTGGGGTCACTTGAACTCTGATACTATATAGGTGTTACATAATATAGAGCACCTGTATATAAGCAGGTGCTCATCACACAGGTAAAGGACTTCTTTTTTACCATACTCTATGCACTCAATATAACACCGGTCATGTTTATATTTGAGTGACTAAGTATACAAGTAAATGAGAAGATCAGAAATCTTACATGATGTCTCAAAGCACCTGCTTCTAAAAAGGTTTCCTCTTCATCTCTCATCTTCTTCTAGTCTAGTCTCTCATTGGTGGACCTATGACTTCTTGTTGTTAGGTTTCATCACACTTGAACTAGGTTCTTTACCATCATACCTCCACCTTTTGTTTTCATACCCAGACTCGAGGGTTAATGAGACAGCACCTAACATTCCCTGCTTTGTTCAAGACAGAACCACCATCTACTCCCCTTCCCCCCTCGCATACCACCCTTCCTCTGTACAACCTTGCCCACTGAATGTATACCACATAAAGCATGAACCTTCTCTCAACCTACTTTACCTGACCCCCAAACCAGAAAGACCTCTCACCCCCAGGAGGCAACAACTCTTTAATGACATCTTTGGCTCCCCTGAACACTCTCCTTCTCCTGACCCAAATCTCTTGGGTTTTGTCCTTAATGTTCCATACAACCTCTGTAACTGCCAAACACTCCATCCTCCCCTTCACCAACCTGTCCCTATAACCACCTGCATCCATGAACACAGACATGGCAGGCCTGGCTCAGCAGATCACCAACTTGCAGCAGGAGCTGGCAGACATCCAGCAAGAAAATCAACAACTTGTCACAGGGCTGCAGCAGCAGCAAGCTGCCATTGCCACCATCAAGGCACAAAGAGCTCAGTGAGCCGCCCTACCCACTGATGTCATCCAAAGGAGAATAGAGGTGATGGCTGATCCTGGGTCATGGGATGGCAACAAGGCCCAGTTCACCAAATGGTGGGTGAAAAAGAGTATGGGTAATGCAGAATGTGAACACCCTCCCCACTCCCCAAGACAAGGCCACTGCAGTGTGGTCATGAATGAATGGCCCAATGGCAGGTCAGTATGTTCAGGCCCATTTCACACACTGTATCACCAAGGGAACATGGCCAACATGGAACAAGCTAAAGACAGATGTCAAGTCATACTTCGCCCCTCAGTCTGAGGTAGAGTCATCAGCAAAACAGCCCTTACCCTAGCCAGAACTGGACAGGACTGGCCAGCTTTTGACAACAAGGTACCTAACTGGCTAGACCTGTCCAGAGAAATAGGGGCAAGGGATCTCAACAATTGACATCTAAATGCAGGCTGAAATTTTGGTAATGCAATCTTTATGATAATGTCAGCTTCTGGGTCAATTTTTGTGAGGATAGAAGCAAATGTGGTGGTGTGGTGTACAAAGACATTTTGTAAGGGCAAGGGTTAGTTTGCTGATGGTGGGCTCACAAACAGTTAAGAGAGTTGAAGCAGGGGTCCTCTCAGTTTGAAGATTTCTTTGCTAAATTTGACACCCCTCATCTGCAGTTGAATGCACCTGATGCCTATGCAGCAATTTTGTTAGAGCAAGCCACCAACCCCTCCATTGTTTGAAATGCCATGCTCACTGGATACCCTGATGGAAACTGGACTGAGGTGGTCCCTCACTTTAAATCCACAGCTCTTGCCCTCAAATGACACTGCCTAATCTTTGGCACCCCTACCACACCTTCTTCATCTTGCCCCTCTCACCCCTTCCAATGAGGCTTCTCCAATGTTGTCACTAGGAGCTGCTACCTCTTCCTGCTCCATTCCCTCCCACATAAAGTGTTTTACCTGTGGAGGGAACCACTTCAAATGCAACTGCCCTTGGCAGTCTTTGACCTCCTGCACCCCCCTTTCTGCCCTCACCCCACTGTTCACCAGATGGCCCCCAACCAAGACCCTGACCTAGCCCAGGTACAGGGCATGTCCTTCAAAGAAATGAAGGCCTTCTTTTATGATGGGCAGGTGAATGAGATGAGGGCCCAGGGAAAAGAGTTTGGCCAGTAGATGCATGGGTACCTACTGGTTATGTATCAAATCATTTTTCAGTTTTGGACACTTATGATGTACAGGATATATTTAATATGTCAGATACATCATCTGAAGAGGAGTCTGGAAACAGCTTGGCTACAGATGTAAAACCAATGGTGCTTAATTCCTCTTGCAATAAAAATACAAAAAAATGTGCTCAAAATGAAAAACCCCAAATCCCAAAAGAGGAGAAGTGTAGAAGTGTAGGAGGAAAGCACAAGTTGGAGTTGGAGGTGTCCCTGGAAGGGAGAAGTAGAGAGTGGTTGGTAAAGGCTCTGGTTGACTCTGGAGCAAATGATACCTTTCTCGACAAAAGATGGGCAGAAGAGAATGGTGTTCCCCTCCTTTGTCTAACAAGGCCCATCTCTGTCTTGAATGTGGATGGAACCAAGAACACAGCCAGAGACATTACCCATGTTGCCACTCTCATTATGAACTACTGAGGTCATTGGGAGAACATCTTGGCTCAGGTCACCACACTTGGCTCTCATCCCCTTATCCTTGGTTATACCTGGCTTTTGAAGCATAATCCAGAAATCTCTTGGTCGACCAAAACAGTGAAACTCTCTCATTGCCCTCACGAGTGTAGCAAACTCTGACCAAGGACCAGAGCAGAGAAAGAAGCTGAAAGGAAGGAAGCAGAGGACATGGAGTACCTTCATCTGAAGCTATGCTCCACTCGCATTCATGCTGGAACTGCCGAAGAGCCTGTACCTAAGGAATACCATCAGTATCTGAAGGTGTTTTCCAAAGAGGAGTCAGAACATATGCCAGTGAGGAAGCCTTGGGATCACACCATCAAGCTTAAGGACTCTTTTACCCCAAAATGAGGACATCTCATTCCACTCTCTGTCAATGAGCAAAAGGAGGTCTCAGACTTCCTTGAAGACCAGTTGCACAAGGGCTATATCTGCCCCTCCAAGTCCCCACAGACCTCCCCAGTCTTCTTTATACCAAAGAAGGATGGAAAGAAGTGCATGGTCCAGGACTATCAGTATCTGAATGAGCACATGGTTAAGAATGCCTACCCTCTTCCCCTGATCTCCCAACTCATCAACAAACTAAAGGGTTGTCAACTCTTCATGAAAATGGATCTCCACTGGGGATACAACAACATCCAAATAAAAGAGGGAGACAAGTGGAAGGCTGTGTTTGTCACCCACAAAGGAGCTTATGAACCCCTGATCATGTACTTTGGCCTTTGCAACTCTCCATCTACCTTCTGGAACATGATGAATGACATCTTTGGTGATATGGAGGATGCCATCATTGTGTACATCAATGACCTGATGATCTTCACAAAAACAGATGATGAAGCTGAACATGATCATATCATTATGGAGGTACTTAGGAGACTCAAAGAAAATGATCTTTTTGTAAAACTGGAAAAGTGCTTCTTTAAGCAAGAGTTGGTGGAGTTCCTTGGAATGGTAGTAGGGGTAAACAGCATCAGCATGGACAAGTCAAAGGTGAAAGTGATTAGGGACTGGCCAACTCCTACCAAGGTCAAGTTGGTACAGGCCTTCCTAGGACTAGCAAACTTCTATTGCCACTTCATAAAGGACTTCACACAGATCACTCACCCGCTCAATGACCTAACTAGGAAGGATATCCTTTGGTCCTGGGGTCCGAAGGAACAAATGGCTTTTGATACACTGAAGGAAGCCTTTATTTCTGCTCCCATTCTCACCTTCCCAGACCAGGATAGGACCTTTCATCTTGAGAAGATGCCTCTGATTTTGCTACTGGTGTGGCTCTCTCAGTCAAATGCTCTGATGGACTTTGGTGACCCATCGCCTACTATTCCCACTCCATGTCCCCTCCCAAGCAAAACTATCAGGTCTTCAATAAGGAGATGCTGGCTATCATCTGTAAGGAGGGTAATACTCCTACACCAGTACTGTAGCTACTAGTGGGATAATACCTACAGATTTGTAGGTATGTGGGGTCACTTGAACTCCGATACTATATAGGTGTTACATAATATAGAGTGCCCATATATAAGTGGGCACTCATCACATGGGTAAAGGACTTCTTTTTTACCATACTCTATGCACTCAATATAACACCAGTGTAAAGTTTGTTACAGAGTGTGGGAGGAGATCTAAGAAGTCTCCTGTTGGAAGGGGGTCTTCAGTTTGACCCAGGAGGACTTGAGTTGCCTGGTAGAGTCAAGGAGTATAGTGAAAACAGAGAAAGCATGCCCTAAAATCCAAGAGAGAAGTCAAGAGATCATCTATAGAACATCTGATAAGAGAGAAATAATAATCTGAGCTCTTTGGGCTCAGATTTCTGTCTTTTTGTCTCTGGTTACTTGTCCCTTATTGTTCTAGGTATGTACACTGTACTCTAAGTGCGTGCACAGGCTTACATAAGCCACAGCATGTGCACATACAGCTTCGAAATACTAAGTAAAAGGAAAAACAAGAGAATAGTAAAGAAAACCTAAGTAAAAACAATGAAATAAAATAAAATACCTAGTAGGGAGTGATCCCTCCCTACACCAGTCATGTTTATATTCAAGTGACTAAGTATACAAGTAAACAAGAAGATCAGAAATCTTAACCTGAAAGTGTTATGGGCCCCAAGTCTAACAAGAATTCCACACTGCAGAAGAAAACTTCTTGTGGTGCATCAAAACCTCTCAAACCCAATAGGATTCAAGAGGATGGAGATGGCAACAATCTGCCACCATCAGAGAGGAATGAGAATCATCCCCAAGCATGATTGTCTGAGATGACTGTGCGAGAAACCACCAATGATGCTGATCGTGCTATAATCCTAGATGAAGGGCCAAGTGCTCTAACTGACCTAACCACTGAAACTGCTCTCATAGAAAATACAAGAGCAGAAGGATCAGGGAAGGGAAAAGAAAGATCCAACAATAGAAAAAAACCACCCACCTTCCCCAAATTTATCTGAGAACTGAAAGATATAGTGGTTGAATGCACCACTCAATGGGAGAACTTCAGTGACCAGGACAAATGTGGCCACCAAGTATGTACCTTCAGAAAACTATATGATCTAGTGGACATGCCCAACATTGAGAGTGCACATGATGGGACTGGCAAAGAAGGACAAGGCCTTGCACATGAAGCAAGGAGGGAGGTCCACTATGGCAAAATGCCAGCAAGGAATGAATGCAGGCAGGAAGACACTCTACAAGGAGATAACACTTGTAGAGTGGAGACAAGCAGAGTTGCTCAGTACCAGGGGATGTACAACATGGCAGACTGGCCAGACCAGGAAATCACACCTCACATGGAAAGAGGCTTCAAGGAAGAAGAGACATTCAGCTGGAGGACAGGCACTGGACACCCAGGTGGTGACCTGGACAATGACCCAGACAATGGTTATCATTGCAGAAATAACCACAGTGATCGTGACAATGATCACAGGAGAAGACAACCCCCAGCTCCTCCAGCTCCCCCTTGTTGCAACTATAGGGATGATGAAGAGGAGGAATGCAATCACCACAACCATGAATGATCACTAGGAATACACTCACACCAAGGGTTAACCCCCAGTATGAGTGGATACATGGAATCCCTTCTAGAAAAATATCATCAGAGAATATATGAAGCAGTAGGCTGAAATATGGCTCCTGTGGGTCCCAAGGTCAAAGCCATAAAAATTGCCCAACCTAAGTACTACAAAGGCCAGGATGACATTGACACCTTTGATGAATGGGTCAACCAGACACTGCACTGGTTGAAGATCTACAAAGTGACAGGGCCAGCCTGTGATGCAGATCACATAGTGTATGCTGGAACCTGCCTGGAAGGAATGGCAGCACAATGGTTTGACCAAGAAGTAGACAGCACAGATCACACAATCCACAACTGGACATTCAAAGAATTCATATGCTGCATGTTCACTCATTTCATCCATGAGGCTTCAGCCCAAAATGCCACCAAACGATACAACAACACCAAGTACTCTGCCACAAAGGGAGTACTTGCCTTCTACAATAACCTGAAGCACCAATCATCCAGGATGGTCCAACCACCTGATGAATACTCCATGAAGAGGAAATTCATCAATGGACTCCCCCTACTGATTGCAGAGGGAGTCCTCATATCAAGAGGAGTATCAGCAGAACACACACTGATGTACCAGATCTTGATCAAAGTACAAAAAAATGGAAAGCACCCTCAAGTTGATCAGTAATCACACACAAACCCAGCAAGTGAAGCAGACTGGTTTTCATCCCACCAACCCAGACAACTGAGTTGGCAATTGGCAATACACTGATGGCAAATACAGATACATGCAGAGGGGCAATGTACTCTACAGGAAGGCTTTGGAAAACACACATTCCCAGAGACAAGAGGCACCCAAGACACAGGGGCAATGCATGACTGGAAAGAGTCAGGAGAGAAATAAGGGAACAGGAGGCCAGAGTCAGAGGAAAGACTCAGGGCCACCCTGTCAGAATATTAAGTGTTACTGCTGCAGTAAGGAGGGGCACTACACCAATGAGTGTGACCAGAAGGATACCACCTCCAAAGATAACAAGCCCAGCAAAGCCTGACTATTTGCCACCAAGGTGATTGAGGACAACTGCATCGAAGAGACCCATGAGGTTCAGGGTGAAGCATTGCCTGGCCATAACAACAACGACCAGGAAGAACATTTAGATGATGAAGCAGAGGTCAATGATGAGGTCATCGACATCTATGGGGGGCACTATGACAGCGATGATGTTGGAGAACCCATCGCATACCTTGGATCAATGAAGGTGACCAACTACCCTGAGGACGATGAACTGATATACTACACTAGGATGGACATTGAAGAGTCAGCAGTGGAAGGCATCCTGAATGAGGATGATGAACTGGGTGACAAGGACAGCAAGCCAGACAATGAGGGACCATCATCTGGCAAGGAAGAAGTCATGGAGGTCATCTGCTGGGGAATGATTAATGAAGTGGAAAATGAAGTGGAAAATGAAGTGATGCCCCTGGTGACCAATGACCACACATGGCACTATTCAGAATGGTTCAGTCTGACACATGTAGATGACTGCCAGACCTGTTGAATATACAGAGCTCATATCATAAGAGATGAGCTCACAGAGGTGCCATCATTGATGGCTGCTTGTGCAGTACCCCAGCAACAGAGACAAAGAGCATACAACAAAGGTTGGGATGTGAGGGAAGAGGCAACAGGCAAGACTGTACTCCCTCACATAGGATATGCATTGGATGAGTTGAATTCCATCAATGCTACTGTAGGCCCTGCCATCATGCAAGTTGATGGCATTCCCAAGGGGTGTAGACCCATATTCGATCTGGTGAGTGTACATGAACACCTGATCAACATAGGCCACCGGGCAATCAGAATGCATCAGACACTCCAACCCAGGGAGTGTGATGCCTCAACAAGCACAACACCCTCGTTGAAGGAAATGAGAGCAGCAAGAACAGAAGTTGATAGAGCAGGAGAACTGCTGCAAGGGATCTGGGGCATGATGACTCAAAATGAATGGAGGATGCAACAAGCACAGCAAGAAAGTGAATACATCCAAAGAGAACTAAGATGAATGGCTGACAGGCTCTCACATGGGTGCAAAGACCTGGGTGGGGAAATGCAATTGTACATTGACCCAGAAGACTGGCTGTCCCAAATGTAGTGAGTTGCAGCCAGATGCGAGCACAAGACCCAGATGACCATCAACAACTGATGGCCCTCTGCCCAACAGAGGACACCAATTGTGCATTCCATTATGGAATGTGCACTAATACCACAGTTACCCTGAGACCAATCATGCCCCCACAAGCACATGCTTGTGTTATAGTTAAATCACAGGCCAATGGCTGCAAAGTGTTGTCCATGATAGACACTGGGAGCATGACCAATTTCGTGAGCCCCATGTTTGCGACCATTGCCAAATTACCCATGTTCATACTAGCATCCCAATTGACATTGCAACTGGGATGTGTTGGTAGCCAGTCCAAGATCACCCATGGCTCCCAAACAACACTGTGCTTGGGAGCATTTACCTGCGATGCCTACTTCAATGTCATGAATACCAATAGATATGACTGCATCCTTGGGATCCCCTTCCTCCAATCACATGGCATACAGTTAAAGTTCAATATGAATATGATAGAGGTGGGGAATGTCTCAGTTCTGATGCACACAGAGTTGGACTTCGCCAGCTCTGTTGAAAACCGTCCACAGAACAGAGGCCAACACAAGGATGTGTTGGCCCTGACACCGAAAGGCAACTGACTAGTTGGTGGGGCCACACCAACAAAGAACTCCCCTGGCCCCACCAAACCATGCCAAGGTAGTGTGGTACAAGTGGTGGTAAATGAAAGTGAGAGACAGGCCACCCTCACACATATGAAGCCCTGAAAATACTCAGATGAGGATATCCCTTGCCTGAGGGAAGGGCTGTACAAAAAATACAAACACTGCATGAAAGGAGTGGTGATGAAAATGCCACCACTCTGAGAAGTGAACCACCGCATACCCTTGATAAATGAGGGTATGCATTACTCTTACCATTTGCCACACTGCCCAGACTCACTGAAACCCCAACTGGCAGAGAAAATCCAACTGTATACAAAGGCCAGGTGGTGGGAGAGAGCAAGTGTGCCACAAGCAGTGCCCATGCTCTGCATCCCCAAAAAGAATGGAAAGCTCTGGACAGTCATGGACTGTCATAAATGGAATGACAACATGATCAAGGATGTGACACCATTCCCTGACCAAGATCAGATCCAGATGGACGTTGCTCAAGCAAAGTATCACTCAAAGATTGACCTGTCCAATGCCTATGAACAGGTTTGCATCCAGCCTGATGATGTCCACAAAACAGCATTCTTGACAGTTTTTGGCACCTTCCTGAGTCATTTCATGCAGCAAGGGGACTGCAATGCACCGGCCACCTTCCAGCAGCTAATAATGGCAATATTGCAGGCATATATAGCCAGGATAGTACATGTATACTTAGATGATGCATTCATGTACAGTGACACCATAGAGGACCACATAGAACACATGTGCCTAGTACTTGATGCACTAGTCAAGGCTGACTTCTATCCTGAGAGGGATAAAGTCGATTTATTTGCCAAGAAACTGGACTGCCTCGGTCACATTATCGATGACAAGGGTGTGCATGCAGATGAGGACAAGATGGCCCACATCTGCAACTGGAGAAAACCCATGAACCTGAATGAAGTGCAGTGGTTCATAGGCCTGGTCAAGTATCTGGCACCATTCATGCCAGACATATCAGCATATATGACCCCCCTCACAGGGATCTAGAGGAATGGTCACTCATTCCTCTGGTGGGAAATCCACAACAGATGTTTCCAGGTGATCAAGGATCTCACCTGTAAATACCCCATTTTATGGCCAATAGATCCAAGGTCAAATGAGCCCATCTGGCTTGTTTGTGATGCATCACTATATGGAATAGGGGCACTGTATGGTCAAGGTTCAACCTGGCAAGAGTGCCAACTGGCAGGATTTATGTCAAAAAAGCTCATGGACACCCAACACAACTATTGGACATTCAAAAGAGAAACCCTTGCCATCCTCAAAGCATTGCTGAAATGGGAGGACAAGCTCCTCAGATTCCACTTCAAGGTTATCATGGATCATGAGGCCCTACAATTCCTTCACATGCAGCAATGTCTATCCAGCTGTCAAATGTGCTGGATGGACTACTTGTCCTGATTCAACACCAAGATCATCTATGTCAAGGGGTCAGAGAATAAGGTAGCCAATTGTCTGTCTTGCTACTATGAAACAGATGGAGGGGATGAAGCTCAGAAGGAGAATGTCAAATGGGCAACAGCCAACATTCAACTTGATCCAGAGGGGGATGACCTCCCAATTGATAGGTTAAAAGAATTGCATCTCACAGCAATGTGAGATGAGACACCAAGGATAAAGGAGCCAGTGGAAGAGCATCATACAGAGGCTGACACACTGAAACAACATGCAGAGCAAAGAAGGGCAGGACCCACCCATGCAACCATGACTGGGGACCCTACTCTTCTTGACTCTGCAGGGGATCCTCAAACACTCACCACCCACTTTCAGGGGGAGAGTGGCTGCCTTGACTGCATCAGATGGGGATACCCATCAGACCCTGTCCTAGCCAAAGTGATCACACACCTGGGCCACCATCAGAACTTCACTGTGGCTGATGGGTTAATACATATATGTCAAGAATGCATTGGGAGACAATGTGCTGTGCCTCCCTCATGTTGACTGGAGAAATAACTGACTGACAGCACAAGTGATTGAGCATGCCCACAAGATGCTCAGCCACTTTGGGACTCTGCACACTGGTGACTACATCTGTAGGTGGTTCTGGTGGCCTGGTATTGGCAAGGAAATCAACCAATACTGCAGGTTGTGTCCAGTGTGCCAGACCACCAAGGCAGACAATGCATGCCTGGCAGGGCTCCTCCACTCCCTGCTGGTACCCAAACAACCCTAGAACTCCATTGCCATGGACTTCATCAGCCCATTCCCTGAGAGTAAAGATGCTGACTACCTTTGGCTTATCTTGTGCCCCTTGACCTCACTAGTACACCTCATACCCATCAAGACCACAATACAAGCATCTGAACTTGTGTGTGTATTCATTCGAGAAATAGTATGACTGCACAGCCTCCCTGACACCATCATATCTGACCAAGATGCCAAGTTCACCTTGCAATTCTGGCACAAGGTGCATCAATTGCTGGATGTGCAACTGCTCACATCCACTGCATTCCATCCACAAACCAATGGAGTGTCCAAGCAGGCAATTAGAAATGTCTCACAGATACTATGAGGCCTGGTCACACCAGACCAACAGGATTGGGCCAAGAAATTGCTGATGGTTGAGTTCACTATCAACTTGAGTATCAGCAGCTTGATGGGATTTGCACTGTTCAAGCTGACCTATGGATACATGCCCAGATTGCTCCCTAACATGGAGGAGCAATTGCCCACAACTGCTCCTGGGGTGACATCCTTCATCTGTCAAGCCAAGGAGAATCTGGCTATGGCTCATGATGCTATAATCAAGGCCCATGTGGCACAGACACACCATGCTAACAAACAATGGAAGGAAGGAGACAAATACAATGCAGGGGACATGGTGTACTTGTCTACAAAAAACCTCACCTTGCCCAAAGGATGTGCCAGAAAACTGCTTCCCCAGTATATCAGCCCCACAAAGATTATCCATGCCAACCCATCCATGGACACCTATATGCTGGAGCTGCCACAGCAACTCCAGGACTGTCATCTCCACCCCACCTTCCATGCCAGCCTTCTGCATTGTCATAAACCCAATGACGATGCAATGTTCCCCAAATGTGATGCCCATGTCTTCTACAATGTGGGCATACCTGATGATGTGGAATGGCTGGTCGATGAAATAAATGCCCACCACTGGGTGGGCTGTCAGCTGGAATTCCTAGTCAAGTGGAGTCTAGGTGACTCCACTTGGGAGCCTTACCTGCACTGTAAAGACCTCAAGGCCCTGGATAAGTACCTCAAACTGCAAAATGTCAACAACCCCTGCCAACTGCCCAAACACAGTTGGCACACTATGGAAGCTAATGTGTAAGGATGTAGGACTTCCAATTCATACAGGCCCTATGCACATGACTGCACAACAACCATCCATGGACTCTTATCTCCCACACTGTCTTTGGACTTGCCACCAGCTCTATACTTAGAATGTTTTTAGCTATGACCAAACTCTATCACACCGCTTATGCAATCATTTCACTTTACAAAATTTTCTCGCTGTCTCTCACTCTTTCTTTTACCACATCAACATCATAACCACAGTCCCTTTTCATCACTATGTCATGCTGACTGTCCCACCTCCCAACAGTGTCCTCTTGTGAGGATGGTGTTGTTTCCCCTGACGTGTCCATGTCCCCTGATGACAGGATATGTCAATGTGAATTGAAGCAATGTGCAAGAGATGACACCCCCCCCTGTCACTCACCTTCATACTCCCAGCCCCCCTCCCATCATTTTTCATGCTCATGCAACACCAAACATTGTCATGAGCATTCTGCCTCCCCTCCTCGACAACACTGGCATGCCAGTGAATTCAGTATCATTGTTCATGATGACTGTGGCCAGTCCACCAGCTGCAGTATGTGCTCTGTGTATGCACTGCACATGGCACAAGACCTGGTCCTTGGCTCCCTGGACCTCATACATGCCTGCATGTCCTGCATATGTGTGCTGTCACACCTCCTCAGCCTGGACAACACCTCGGCACTGTGAGAAGAGGTCGATTGCCTTCGAGCTGATCAGGACTACTGGTGGTCACATGCCCACTGCTACCAAGATGAGTGTGACCACCTTGAAGATGATCATGACCTTGAACATGCACACCTGGCCTCCCTGGCCTCCCAACCCTGGCACCACTGCTGCCCCCAACCATGTGCAGCAGGACTGTTGTCTTTGAGCCTGGCAGCTTGTCTTTCAGGGGGAGGGTGCAGGGCACTCCCTGCTGAACATGGTAGACCAGCCACCCCCCCTCCTTGTACATCTGCTCCCATCCCCAGTGCAGCCACCACATCTCATGAAGACCACCACAAGATGCCAGTCAACACCCCTGACAAGTTCATGGAGACATGGCCTCATCAAAAATGCCCCCTATTGACTGACCTCCTTAAAGAGGCTAACACAATGTTCCCAGTCAATCAGAGGGAATGCCCCCATCAAGCATTCGTTCTGCTGAATGGCAGGAAATTCCTGCACATCCAAGTTCAGCAGAACCTGTACCAATTCAAAGCTCCCCAACAGTATGACGTCAAAAGGGCGATAACTGCTGGATACACCCCAGCCCTACTGGGGGCAGTCTTCCCAGGCACAGTGCACCTGTTAAACACACCCCATGAGATAGATGATATCTATGCTCATACATCCTCAGAAAATGATGAGGGCAACCACTGCAAGCATTTCACAATGTTTCTTCAGAAAACATGCTGAAAAAAGGAAGGGAAGAGATACTCTTTTATTTTAGATGTTCAGAAAGAAAAAACACAAAAATTATGTTTTATTTTCTTCCAGAAAAAATGAATTGATGCTAATGCCAATTAGTGTAGAAGCTAATGGGCATTACCATTAATCTGTGTTTCTGCACAGAGAAGATAAAGTTATATTTGCATTTTTTGTGACAAATTATCTGAAATAAAAGAGTATCTCTTCCCTCCATTTTTTCAGCATGTTGTCTGAAGAAAAATTGTGAAATGCTTGCAGTGAACATGCTGAATGCCAGGGCCACCCAGCACCTCATCACATGGATAAACCAATACCTGGCTGGCATCAATGAGCACACTGGGAGAAAACCAGCAAAGAACCCTGTCACAGCCTATGTGCTCTCACAATGGCACCCTCCCACATGGATGGCAGCCAAGGGCAAGGTCAAGTGTGAAAACTACAAACCCTCTGTCACCGGGCTTGCTCCACAACCTACCCCAGTCTATGAAGAACACCAGACCAGGCCTGCAGAGGCTTGCAAGGAGGCCATTATCCCTCATGAGCCAACCCCTACCCCTCAGGCAGAGAGACCTTCACCTGTGGAAACTTGCCCTCCCATCATGATAACCCCACAGATCATGACCACAACCGTCCCCATAGTCCCACCAATATCTGAATGAAGGGACCAAAAAAAGAGGTCACATCAGGACCAAACCCCTAAGGATGTCCTGACCTGGGGAGAACCCTTGCAGTGATGGAGGACATGCATCCAGGGGTACATGGATGACAATGAGATGTTGAGCTTCCTGGGAGTGTCAGGTCCAATTGAGGAGTATGCAGAGGATTGGGAGGCCACTCTGATGTGACAAATCAGAGACTTTGTCCTGGAGGGGTACTTCACACCTCAGTTCTGCTATGACTCCAACTGGCATGGTTGGCATTGTAATTTTGCCTGCCTGTTCACCATCGCTGGCTGGTACAGAGCCATTGTGGAGAGTGAAGGGCTACATGCTGTGCCAGGGGCTAGGGGGGCTGGACTGTTAGTAAGGAGGTAGCACCATCTCCTGCTGACATAGCCTGTTATCTCACTCGAAATGGGCTGAGCTTCCAGGAGGCTGATGATCTCTACTCCTGGAGTGTCAACTTTCTGATTGACAAGAGTGACACGATTTATGAAAATGGGCATCAGGTCCATGACAGCCTGATGTGAAGTGACTACAAGTGGGGCAGCGACACCGACCAACTAGCAGAACAATGTTCCCTTGAATTCTATCTGGAGCACACCCAGGAACTGGAGATCTTGGACTTCCACAAGGTTGAACCTGTCCCTGTGAATGTGCAATTGCTGAGTGGCATCAAAGTGGTCAGTGGGGTCCTAGCTGCCACCAACCTTGACGACTGGGAACCCAGCACCCCAGTGGCCACCACTATGGGTGGACACCATATGGATGTCAATGATGGGGGCCCCACCTCCATGTAGGGGTCTAAACCTGCCTCAGCCTCATCGCTACAATCCATACTACTGCCATGGTCATATATTTCCACATGCCGACCCCCCCTCTTTTTGTTTCTTACCATGACCTACCATCACCTCACACTTGTGTATCCTACATAAGTGTGAATCTAGAAATACATCTTTGTTTCTGCTGTGTTCTGACTTGGAAGAACCCATAACTGGGTTCTTCAGGGGGAGGGTGTAAGGAGGGTAATACTCCTACACCAGTACTGTAGCTACTAGTGGGATAATACCTACAGATTTGTAGGTATGTGGGGTGACTTGAACTCCAATACTATATAGGTGTTACATAATATAGAGCACCCATATATAAGCAGGCACTCATCACACAGGTAAAGGACTTCTTTTTTACCATACTCTATGCACTCAATATAACACCAGTCATGTTTATATTTGAGTGACTAAGTATACAAGTAAACAAGAAGATCAGAAATCTTACAAGTATCCTTTTATCATGGCTTTCCATGAAGCATAATTGGAGCCATTAAGTCATGGAATGTTTTTGGATGCTGAAGTTTCCTTTTGATTGGTCATGGTAAAACTAGAAATGCTCTAGAATTAGCATGTCATCAAGAACCTGATCAGAGATATTGGATTCCAATGCTCTGTGATGGAACTGGCAACATTGGTCTTGAGACAGTCTTTTTCTGTGAATTTTGTTGATTCCAGCAGTTTGTGGGTTTCACTTGGAGTGATGAACAGAGTAGCCTTTACATTTATAATGCCTTTGATCCAAATTTAAATGTTCAAAGATCAGGAAATCCAGTTCTTCGAAATAATGATATGCCAGAAAGTGTGGATAAGGAATATCCAACAAGGAATACATTTGGTGTTCATCCCTTAAAGCTATCCCTCCATGGATTCCAATGGAGTAGGGAAGAATCAACTGGGTGTAACATATTTGTTTTGAACACATAAGCTGAAAAACATTTACTGGTGCTACATTACAAATACTGCCATAGTATCCTGGTCATCCATATCTGGCATAACACTCAGGATAGTTTCCTGGTAAGGGATAAACATTTGATAATGTTATCTGAATGTGCTCATTGATGATGCCAGGAATAGATTCCTCTTGTGGGTTTAGCAAGGATATCTTTTCCATCACCTTTGTCCATTTCTTGTGATAAGTCCAATAAAACTGTTTGCTTGTCAGGCCATAAGACCCAACATGATTTTCTGCCAATAGATCTCCAATTGAGACATTGTTGTTCTGCAACATACCAGACATTTCACTCCATATTGATACTGTGCTTGAGATCTTGGAGCGATAATATGACTTGGGGATCTCTATCCTGTTCTCCACTGCGACTTCTTCAGAGATACCCTGGGGTACTGACAACCGAGGTTTTGTCAGAATTCCAAATTCCTCAGAAACAGCATTCCAAATACTGGTTCCATATCCAAAGAGAAGGGATGAGTCCATGGAACTTTTTGAAGTCATAGAAGGGATGCACTCTTCCTTCATCAGCAAACTAACCCTTACCCTTACAAAATGTCTTCATACACCACACCACCACATTTGCTTCTGTCCTCACAAAAATTGACCCAGAAGCTGACATTATCATAAAGATTGCATCACCAAAATTTCAACCTGCATTTAGATGTCAATTGTTGAGATCCCTTGCCCCTATTCCTCTGGACAGGTCTAGCCAGTTAGGTACATTGCTGTCAAAAGCTGGCCAGTTCTGTCCAGTTCTGGCTAGGGTAAGGGCTGTTTTGCTGATGTTTAAAATAGAAGAAGATGTTGTTCATAAGGGAGAATGCTGGGATCATATGGAGGGCTGGATCTTCATAGCAGAATGATGGGATGTCTACACCATTAAAATTAGCTATGGCATTTGGAGTCAAGGCAGGAGTTATTTTGGGAAGACAATCAACAAAGTGAGAATGGAAGGTTATAT
This sequence comes from Pisolithus sp. B1, assembly GCA_024663435.1. NCBI lineage: Eukaryota > Fungi > Basidiomycota > Agaricomycetes > Boletales > Pisolithaceae > Pisolithus > Pisolithus sp. B1. Next base: position 25,962 of record JANFAA010000092.1, read on the forward strand.
GAGTGTTCAGATTCCAGAATGGTGAGGAAAGGTTTGCATCAGAAGGACTTTTGACAGTGGACCAGGTATACTTGATGGCAATAAATGGTGTTATAGAAGATGGCATTGGTGTTCATAAAAAGAAGGCTCTTTCATGATCTCCATAGGCTGCTTGTTTCCAAGTTTGGCATTTTTCATGATATAGTTCCTCGATGTATCCAATTACATGCTTGATATACCTTGCATGCAAATGCACTTCCATCATACTCACCTTTTTGAGAGCAATGGTGGTCTCACACTCAACTGCAATCAGAAAGGGTTGGGAAGGCAAAGCAGGTTTGGTAATCATGGCATTCTGGTTGATGATGACAGTGGACATCTGGGTACCAAGATGTGCATCAGATAATGTACTCAAGAGGAGAAGATGAAAGGACGTGACTACAAGAGATTGAACTTGGCAAGCCGGTTCAGATCCTCATCATCCTCATCTGGAGTCAAAGTGGAAAGCTCAATGACCTCAATAGGACGGCCTCGAGAAGAAAGGGGGTCAACCAGTTTGTTAAAAGAGGACTGCCAATCCACCCAGTGATCATAAATTGTTGTGACAGGAACACTTCTCCTTTGAAGTTCTATATATGGAACAAGAAGAGGATAGGGTGGTGGCATAAGCAGATAAGGAGGAACAGGATCTAAATCGGGTTGGAAATCCAATTCCCAAAACTCATGAGCTTCAAAAGAAGGCAGAGGTAACTGGGGAGGGCCAGTATCTTGGGCTTCAATTACTAAGGCTGCATGAACATGAAGCTGGTGGAAATGGCCTAGCCTTATGTGATATTCTTGATAAGACATATAGATCCCATGCCACATTGGAAGGCCTAGAAAAGTTCCCCACATTACCATAGAGAGAACAAATGCAAGATTGAAAGGACCACCAACCATGTTTACAATGTAAACAGCCTGACAAATGCCTAGAACAAATGAAAGCATCAAGGTGGCCAAAGCCCAACCTAGTGCTTCAGGTCCGTTCAACAGCACAGTCAATGACAAACATCTTCCTCAATGAACTATTGTCCATTGGATGATAAGCACCCTTATTCAGGGCTCATAACCTATTGCACAGAGGGGTTGGAGCAAGGGGCAAAGGGCAGAGCACTTGCCTTTAGGTTTCAGTTGAGACTTTGGTCTTTGGATAAGGAAATAGGTAGTAGTTCTGAATAAGAATGAATAGAGATGTATATGTGAAGTTCACTACCATCCTGGTACAATCCAAGGACCTTTATATACATGTGGGCTGTGCACAGACCAAGTGTACTATCAGCATAAGTAAAACTACCATATGTGTAACTGAGAGGACCTTCCATATAGGTACGACTCTGTCTTTCTACTAGGAACATGTCACCGGTGATCTGGTATAAGAGAACACCATAGAATAGTATGGAATGTACTATTCTTAGTATAACAATCACATGTAAGTGATTACAACTGGTAATAGTTTCAACAAGGCACCCTCAGACTGTAGGGGTGGGTGGGTTTCCTTCTATGCTCATTGCCACTTTGCTCATCAACTTCCTCAGAGTTGAGCCAACTGATCCTACAGCAAGTCATACCAATGGTAGCATGAATGTGAGAGGAGCTACCCCTCTGACTAGACATAGGGGGCACTTTACTGGACTGTACCTCCCTCAGGGAGTTGGAACTTGCTCTTGGTCACCTGCAAACTAAGTAAGTGGCCATGATGTTTTTGAGCAACATTAGCAAAACAGTATTTAGCTGTGCATCACTGTACAGCCACCACAGTGTGCCACAGGTCACAGGTAGGCCCCCCACTGTACAGTGCCTCTTAACTTTTTAATTACTGTGTTTGAAACCACAAATGTAGTCTTGTATAAATGTATATATCATCAACATATGGTTTCTGATATTAAGAGTACAGTAGATGTGAAATTGAGAGCAATATAAGGCAAAGAAAATTGCACTGTGACACTGTAGCCACCTGTAGTGACTGTGACACTGTCCCAAAGTGACTGTTTTTCTGATGCATGACAGCTGTTGATAGGTAAGGGTATTCTTTTAAGCCAGAAACTTGCCACACATGCTGATGTGTGTACCACTAGTGGCCTAGACCTGCAGAACGATGATGGCTCTCTGATGGCTTTTGTTTGCACAGCCATGCCCAAGGACTTGAAAGACCTGCTCTGTCCTCACTGGTTGCTTGCCTTGATGGTCCTGACTTATTCAATGTTCAGCTACCTTCTCCTGCAAATGAGAATCTGCCTCAGCCATTTGACTGCCTCCACTTCAGCTGGTACAACAGGTACACCACCAAGGTATGCTATTTGCACTCAACCTAGAGCCCCTTCTTGCTCATGTACACAAGGCAATGACACTCCAAGTGATGTTCATCCATATGAGCTCTGCCTTGGCAACTCAAGAACTAACATGTGGCAGATGCTACCCTACACTTCCAGCAACATGGCAGAGTATGGGCAGCTCTTCAACAGACTGGTACAAGCTTTCCAAGATGTTTTTCTGTGGATTGGAAGTGCAGTAAGGCACTTACCCTTTGATATGGCTGAAATAACATTTGGCATGCTCCATTAGCTCCAGGTGCACCTCCCAGAGGCAGAGTACAGTGCCCTGGTGCAAGTAGCAGAGAGCCTTCCAGGGAATGTCATTTCTCATGTGGAGCCATTCATCTCACTGGTTGTAATGCTCAAGTTTTTCCTGAAGAAGGAATGTCTTGATTTCTCAAAAGGGTGGGCAGTATCCCAGAAGGATATGCTAGTTGACAAGGATGAGGATGATCTTCTGGCAGTAGTTGTGGACAAGAACACCTCTGAAGACTCTCTAGCCCAGGCAGTTGATATTATCATTGGTGCCATTGCAGGAGATGAGGGGGATGAGACTGAGGATGTCCCTCTAATTTTTTGATTCTACATACTTTATATTCCCTCCTGGTACCACATCTGCACAATCATATCATTTGTGACAAGCAGCCTGAGTCAAGTTCAGACTACACAACAAAGATCATGCCTGCTGTACATTGTTACATGTCAGCTAGCCAACTTTGGGTCAGAAGCTGTGACTAGCCAAGCCAGTTAAGTTGACCTAATATATTATGGCTTACTGCACCACAGCTCAGCTGAGCCAGGTACTCAGTTCTGACTTGAGTTGGCTACAAGCTGGAGCCACAGCAACACTAGGTGTTAGTGTCGATTGATAGATACTTTGTTGTCTGCTCAGAGATCAGCAGGATGCACAGAGGTGCATGATATCACCAGACTGAGTCACAGCACATCGGTGGCACAGTCCCCCCAGAAATATATTCCTTATCAGGGAATAGTGGAGTTTGACAATTTTGGTGATGCTACATGCACTTGGGGCCACGTTGAAGCCATGCCCCTAGTACCATCCAACAATGATCTGGCACAGGAGTAACACATGGGAGATTTCAACATTCTACCATGCACAAAATATAATTCAAAAGGCAATTGTAAGATGTTATATTCTGATAAAGCATTATCTGATTTGTAAAATTTTTTAATTTTGAAGTGTGTCAGAATGTGTTTGCAACATATAATATAGTGCAATTGTCTTTTGAATTATCTTCTACCCATATCAGAACATTGAAATTTCCGACGTAGCTAGGGTTTGGGGTATTTGTTGATTTCCTATTTGGTAATACTAGGCCCAGGTTAGTACCGCAAAACTGGTGACTAGGTAACATGGACCTACTATGGGGATTTCAATATTTTGATGCATGCAGAAGATGATTCAGAATACAATTGTAAAATATTATATGTTGCAAACACATTCTGACACACCTCAAAATTAAAACTTATACAAGTCAGATAATACTATATCAGAATATAATATTTTACAATTGTCTTTTGAATTATATTTTGTGCATGGTAGAATGTTGAAATCTCCCATGTGTAACCGGGCAACGGAGTCCGAGCAGGCGTTTCCTCCAGAAATCTAACACGAAGTCTGGGTTCATTCACTCAGCCTCAAGTTTGTTCCAATGAGTGATTCCCCCCAGGATGTGTATGCGAAACATCTGCTACATGCTGGCTATGGATACCCTCTGCGGATTCCAGAGCCGAGGAGCACACTCCCAGACTATTACCAGGATTCCGGACTTCAGGTCGGAGATGTTGGCACTGTTGATAGAGACGGTCAATTTGACGTCTTGTTCAACATCTACAAATGCAAAGACAACCTTCTTCATGATCGTCGCGGGGTACCTAAGAACTTCCAACCTATCAAGTTGCAAGGTGACATCAACTCCAGGGACAATGTGATACCTCCTCGCCCGATTCACTCTCGTGGCATAGAACGAATCTTGGAGTCCAACAAACAGAGGTATCCTTCAGTTCGACCATCGATACACCGTTCTTACTACTGACAACGTTATTCCAGTTCGGTCGATTATGAATTCAAATCGTCTGTCCCTGCCGGCGCCATTCTTATATTGCCGCACGGTGCTAAATCCCAGCAGCTCTCTTCACCAGAACAACTCCGTGAGGTGGCGACGAAGAGCGCACTTGATTGGTATGAGTTCGCCCAAACGCATTGCGACGTCCGGCATCACGATCGTTCTCTCTACCTCGTTACCGGCTTTTACAAAACTCCTTCCTGGTCTCTCGGTTCATTCAACGACCCTGCGAGTGTTGAAGGAACAATCCAGGCTCGAAAGGACGGTAACAGCTACCTACTTGACTTCACCTTTGTTGCCGATCATCGTCGAAGCTGTCCCGATGGAGACACCATGACCTTCAACCAAACTGTTTTCATAACTGGTTTCAAGATCACAATCAGCAGTTGGCTCTCGGACCCTGTAGTTCTGAGGGTTACAGAATCAGAAACCCCCTGGTCCATATTAGCACGTCTATTCAAGGCCTGCCTCAACTGGTTACCCGACTTTTCAAGTGGTTACAAACAGCATGGACCGATAAGTGAGCTGTCAGAGTGATTGTTCGTAAACTGCTTGATGATATGCTGATCGTGAACAGGTGTGGAGCACAAGCCATCGTTATCGCAGGTTGGCTTGATTGAATTTGTCTGAATTTTAATCGCTGACTCATTCATTAGCCCTTCCACCCCTCGGATATCATCAACCGTTTCCTGCTGAGCAAGGTTCATCTAACATAATAATGCCGTAGTTCTATGTTAGATTTCTTATGACATCGTTTAGGAGCCAAACGCCAAAGTCGCCATCACACATGACAGCGATTGGATGGATATGTTGAAGGTGGCTCGCTACGGTGCATTTGACTTGCTCATGTCTTACTCGACCACCAGGGAGGATTGACGCATGAAGAACTTCTCCATGAAGACAGCCTCGGAATGTTCTTAGCGAAACACTATTCCATCTCTGTTGACTCGCAAAGTGAAAATAGTATATATTCCATCATCACGATGAAACTCGCCTCTGATTACTCTTCAGCTACCGTATTTCTGCAAGGCAAAGCGTGCGTGTTGTTGTTTCACATACATTCGATGGCATTTAAAGCTGCGTTAGCAGTGATGACACCATGAATTCTGTTTCCTCCATCGTTGACCCACGTGACTCATCACCCGAGCTTGAGTTTTTACCTCCTACTCCTACACTCGACAATCCGTGGATTGTCATTACAAGCACGCACCCATTTTTTCAGCATCCTTGGATATGTCTGACGAGCGCCTTGCAGATATTCGTGCTCAAAATATACTCTCTGACCTCAAGCGGATGCCAGTCGGCTTTTATGTTTTAGTCCAGTCTGATCGCTGCCAAAAGAAAACTAGAAATAAGTCTATGCGGTTGAGCGATAGCGGTATCGAATGGGAGGATGAAATTCTATTGTGAGTTTATCACCTCCTACTCCCGTACTGGCGCTGAATGCTCCTAGGCCATCTGAAGTGTTTGAGAACGTCCGATTCACACTTTATGCCTCCTTTGAACTACAGCCAATGCTGGGAAGTGGAGAAGTTCTGTATAGTTCAGAAACTTGTGTAGAGGAATTTGTCGGTGGAACACACTGTGAGTGCAATCCTCTGAGCGTGGCACACTAGGTCGTAAAATCTCAATGCCGATGTAGTGATCACTTTCTCTCCGGAAGAATTGGGGGGCCCCTCACTGCTTCTTACGCTAGCACGACGGTATTCTAACCATCTGGCAGTAGCCCCAAGTGGCGATGATAGTAATGTGATTAGACTTGTATACACCTGTGCCTGTTTGTTAAGGCCTTGTTGGCAGTTGGACTTCGAAGAATCCTCGGTTTTCGTTCTCGAGACGAATTTAGGGCAACAGGCTCTACTCCGCTACCACAATATATATCAGAGAGAAGACCTTGAGAGTGCTGTCCAGCGTTTTGAATGCGCCCGGTGCGACTGCCCTTTAACTCACCGATGTCGTGCAGCGGTGCTCGTCAACGTCGCGAAGGCAAAGTTTATCAGCTATCAGGCTGACCCAACTAGTGCAGATCTCGACGAGGTCATACTACTTTACCGAGAGGCCCTAAGTCTGCGCTCCCCTGGTCATCCGGACAGACCAGCGACGTTGCTACTGCTGGCTCGAACTCTGTTATTTCGCTACGAGAAGCAGGGATGCGATGAATCCGTTGCAGACGAGATCAACGAGCTCGTGTCCAAGTCCCAAAATTTCTCTGAAGACAGTCATGAACGCCGAGCTGCAGATCTCGTGCTAGAAACGCTCGAGCGATACAGAATTGTGAAATCCGGAAGCTTGTCCGAACTCGACGGGTTGGTCCACAAATTGGAACATAGCGCGAAGGTGCCTCCAGATGGCTACTTTGACATACCGCAACGGTTAATCAACCTCAGCACTACGCTTTGGAGGCGCTATGAGAAACGTGGCGAACTCGACGATCTTAACTACTCATTAGATATAAACCAGCAAGCCCTGCAGATGCTCCCGGCTCGTGATCCTGGCAGGCTTGCTGGCTTGAGAACCCTCGGCGCTGCATTATGGAGACTATTCGAGCTCCGCAGGGACCTCAGTTACCTCAGGGAGTTGATTGCGCTTGACGAAGAGGCTTTACAACTGATACCAGAGGGACATCCTGAGCGTCCGTACTGGGTCACCAGTGAGTTTCTCTATTTCCAATTTTGTCGATGCAGACATGAACACATAGCTCAGATTATAAGAGTCATCGTGCTGAAATGTTGGAATACTTTGGCAACACAGCCTTCGAAGCCCGAAAATATGACGAAGCAATTGCACAGTACTCTCAGGCTGTCAAGGTGTTACGGTCATCCTCCTCATGATTCAGACCCCTCGGGTTCATCCGTTGGCAAGCGGAAAGACATTTGTACGTTCGTGTAGGGTAACAGATATGTGACAATGTAAAAAAGCTAGTCAATCCGCTATGCTCGTGTTCTCCTTGATAGTCGTCCGAGTCTTGTGTTCTGGTCGTAGATGATGTTCAAAACAATTGGTCGGGACCAAAGCTGAGGCTTCCGCACAATGATCAATTATCTATCAGGTCGTTTTCCTCACCAACCAAGCAACTGTTTCGCTGAGTATGGACGAAAATGTCTGGATAATAGCCTCACAGTGGGTCATCCCACTGAACAGAAGGCGACAATAACAAGTCGATCAATGATTGAAAGCTCTCCAATACCAAAATCATCTGTAACCACGCGATATCAGTGCCAACAAAGGGCCAGCTTCCTCGTTGGCATTCCTTGCTAGTGAGTAGAACCAGAGCGACGCATCGGACCCCATTACCAGCCGCCAGGCCGACCCTTAAATTAAACAAAGTAAAGGAGCTGAGGAGAGCCGTCAATAGGGAAAGTCACTGAAATCCCGCATTGAAGGATGTAAATAGGGTACGGCGGCTCTACACTTACCTTGAGCTCTTTTCAACCAGTTCAAACCGCAGGTATTAGAACCAGTCCTTCGATTGCCTCTGGCTTACGAAGGGAAAAGGGCTGACCAATACGCGGAAACGGAAGATGACGACCAAAGATATGATCCAGATTCCTGATCTCGTGCTGAAGTCTGCACGTTTCACTGGTCGAGGTATGGGATGCCATCAGGAAGTTCATTAGGGTGGCCACAAACCGCCCGTCTTGCCATCTAACGAAAACATGAAGATACCACATATTCCTTGTGGCCTTTATTTGATTCCTCGATGTAAGCAAGGTATGACAAGGGAATATAACATGCAGTTGAGTTCTATTGGAACACAGAATAATCCATTCGGGGTACATCGTTGTCTAGTACTTTTCCTGGAAACATTCGACCATACAGCTCACGTATAGTCAACTGCCGACGCACTTACCTGAATCACACATCGGTGCCATCCTGCTGTATAAGTACTTCTTGGTTCTCGAATCGCTGCAAATATCCGACAGTCGACTAGGACTTCGCGGTATAGCATTTCGTGTCGAGTCGCGAGTTGTTGAGTGTCTTTATCGTGGGAAGTTGCGAGGTCTCTAGGACTTGAGAATTAGGACAATAAACGACCTATCTGCAATGCTAAAGAATCTTGTCCTCATCGATACTTGGATCCAAGCAATCCTTGGTTCCGACGCACCTCCAAACTGTTGTCAAGACTATTGAGGGCGGGGTCGAGCCATTCGTCAGATATTCGCAGGGTAGGCTCTGAGTCGCGCTTTGCAGGGAACAGCTCGAGCGAATGAAAGGAAGGTTGCAGGTCTTCGACTAGGCATTAGTGTACTGTTGCTGAAAAGGATCGCAAAAGGAATACTTGAAGGAGGGTATTACGGAGACACTTAGCGTACAGAGAACTCACATAATCTACGCGTGGGAACAAGCCGTCAAATCCACGTCCGTTCACAGGTTGACCAATGCTGGTTCGACGTTAACTCGAGGTCAGCTGACCTGTTCGGTGCCCTACCCACCCTCACAGCTCAGCTCAATCACTCGGGTCAGTCTAGCTATCTCTCCACCCCGTTGTACCGTCTCATACACTCCTAGAGGCTAACGAGTTGAACACGTTGAGATAGTACAATTCCTGGGGGAGGCGTCTTTCGTCCGGCTATTGCAGAACGTACGTGGGCCTGCACACCTTTGTGGCCCCTAATGTTGAGCCTGAGGAACATAGTCGATGATCGAGCCTTCAATGGTCCAGAATTCTATGTGTTGGTTTGCTTCATTCTTAAATACTTGCACAGTACTGCACAGAACCTAGCTCGTCTTCCGTAAGGGGAGAGAGATTCGGCGTTCACTCACGTGTATAGTCTCCCCTTGCCAGACAGAAACCATAGGAAGATCGGCGTTCCTGCTCTATACATTCCGAGTAAATGATGCTAGACCATTCCGTCCCTTAGAATGGAGGTGCCAGAGGGTCTTCGTTTCGCCTCTCTCAGCTCAACTGCCACTATTCTGACGAGTACAACTTGGGCTTCCGTTCAGGCTCTGCGTCACTCCCGCACGAGGCCATCTGTCAATTACATCAGGACAGAGTCGACTTCCTGCTATCGATCTCGGAATCATTGTCTTGCCTAAGAGTCAAATGTTTTAACGGTGAGATTGCGGCAAGAATATCTAGTGAGGTACGTTGATCACTGGGGCAATACTTATGGCAGGGTATGCGAACAAGATAACCGTAACTATCAACGTCAGCCACAGCATACAGCGGAGACAAGCGTTAGCGGGTCGCAGGAGCCGTGAAAGCCCACCGAAGTGTGCTTCACAGATCGCCGAAAACCAAAATTCGTGGTCAGAGTTGTGCTGATCGGTTAAGTTGTGTGCGACCTCGTGAGCAAGAGCGAGGAACCTTAAGTGGTAGCATTTGTTACTATGTCAGACATCGGAACAGGATGACGTCGAGTGAAATAAACAGACCATGACTTTTGAGCGTTCTCTCGGCACCCTTTTTTGACTTCGTCATCATCTGCAGCCATTGTCTTAGCGTCTTCCCAACCCGAAGATGGAAACGTCAAATCCACCCACGCCAAACTTCAAAATACCGCAGATTGAAGTAGATGGTTCCTCCGCAGTTGAACGCAATACGCCCCCCAGAGAGGTCATAGAAAACACGCAGCATAGTTGTGGAAATACCATATATCTCGGACAGAGATATGATGATATTAACGAAGCGAGAAAGCGGGCCATGCTTGCGGTTCATAAATGTTTCAGCGTCAGGCACACCTGTGCAAGTGTGTAACACTGCATTGAGTGACATATTTTATTCGGGCTATGTAGACCGGAGTTCACCTTCATCTACAAAGACATGGACATTCTTCACTTCTCCTAGTTCTCTCGTGAACAACGGTTGCGGACGACAGACACCAAACACTCACCGATGTGACGCAAACATCCTGCAGGCATACTGCAGAAGGCGTTGCTTAAGCAACGGCCCGTTTCCTCGCGTATGACTGGTCCTTTCCCTTCAAAACTACTTGCCTTGATGGCTTTCTTCACGATGTTCCCTAGAAAACGGTCAAGATATCTCGTCTCATAGTGAGGATTTGAGAGGCTCACGGATGTCACTCTGCGGGATGACCTCATGTGAAGTCCTAGATGTGTATGAGACGGGTGACGACACTTCAGAGCAAAACCCACCGAGGCACAGAGACAGATGTGGGGTGTCTAGGTACGCCAAAGGGCTCGCCACTAGAAACGTCGGACACTTCGTGAATCTTCCGTGGGACGCCATCAGCTATTTGAGAGAGAGATGGGGACTGTGGGGAGGCTGCAGAGCCCCCAGGCAGCCTCTCACGCTTCAACTGAGGATCAACTTGAGTATCCAGCGTAGATTGCTGCGGAGAATTAGTAGTCGAAGCAGAGCCTGCCGAGCACTCTTTCTTCTTCTCGTTCCCCTCTCCATACCCGTTTTCGTGTTGTTGGAAAATTTGACCAGCTGTGATGTAACCAATGCTTGTCAGCTAATTGAATGCAGGCAGACCACACCAACCAAGAAAACCTCTTCGTTCCAAAAATGCCAGGTCCGCGGAAAGGATCGCCCCAAGCACCGTAGCATTCATCTTGTTTCCTCCAAACAACAGTCGACAGAGAGATGCGGCAACTCTTTTCGTCCTATCAGACACCCAACAGCGATAACAAAGGGTCTTCTGGTGACTCACTCATACATGTCGCATTTTGCTGCTTCGGAAATCCACAGCTCTATGAAGTCCCCTTGGCGCCTCGCGATTGTTTGCGCGTCTCCTGTTCGCTTCACGTTCCCGGCCACAAGAATTTTGGTAACGACGATTCTCTTGCATGCCTTGACTCTGAGGCGATCAGGGCTAGAAGAGGTTGCATCTTCAGGCTTGATGTCGGTATAATTTTGAATGAACAAGGGGAGTCGCTCAAGAATTAGTGATCGAACTTCGGGACAAGTTTTGGTAGCTGGTATTTCATGGAGATCATTACAACTCCACATCACGACATCGCTCAGATAACTGCACCCGAGCCGTTTATAGAAGCCTGTTGGACTGGACTGGGTGAACGGCTACCAAAGACGAATCGACACGCACGTTCGAGTACCTCCTCTTGGGGAGCAACAAAGAGACAATCATGAAATAATTGGTAGTCGTCCATGTCGTCGACAATAGTGACCTCCTGGGACGGCAGGAACCGATACTCGTAATCCCATCTAACCTGACCCTGTGTTTTCTTCCGACGCATGCCAAGTAGACTAGGGCTGTGGCTCATTTTGTCCAGAGTAACGTTGGAGATATCCTGTCTATGATAGGCTAACTTTCGCAACTCGACCAAGAAACTAGTACCAAGGTAAGCGATAACCTCGGTAGATGCCTGTCGAACCCACCCTTCATAACCCTCCGCAAGCTCAAAGAACCTCCCAGGGTTTTCAATCAGTACCCCCGCAACATCTTCTGTCGAAACTTGGTTCTTCGAGCCGCAAGCGCTTAGGAAATGGTTCGCTTTGCTGCCGAAGTCCACAAAAATAAACAGTTTCGCGTAAAGTACCGGCTTTGGACCTCGGTGGAGGTAACATTTGGCTGGAGGAAGCATTTTCAGAGCACTCGATGGACCCGTTGGAACTATCGGCACCCCAGACAATTTAGCGAGGTCGGGGGCTAAAAAATCTGGAATGATGTCAAGGAATGGAAAACATGAGAGGGAATAAGGACGCACTTGCCAAGTGGCCAGATAATGCTTCAAACCAATCGATGGCGCTCTTTTCATCGGGTGGAGGGGCCTTCTCCAGTAGGTTCAGAAGTTCTGACGTTGGGGGATGTTGCATTACACCTAGTTGATGCAATAGCGCGCTCGAGTATCCGTCCCGTACCACATAGAAGCCTAGTGCTTTCCACTGGGTACCGGAAAATACCTAGAGTGAGTGTTAGAAGGAACGTAACACAAGCCAATCTCGCCATACCTCTCCCAACTTCCTCAAGCAACTACGATCCTTGCTCTCTGCAGGAATGAATTCCACGTTGCGGAAGCTCTCCGGATTGTAATCTGCGTACTGCGAGTGAAGTCTGTCGCACAAATATGCGAAAGCAGTCTCTTGCAGTCCATCATTACTTGATGCGCAAAGTTCCACAATGTTTGGGAGAGGTGGGAAGCGATTCAAACCGAGGCGGTACAACAGTCGGGCTAGACGACGAGTTAATCAGGTGGAAAGAGTGTATATAGCACTCAACTTACCTTCGGGCGTTGTGTCCCTCCACTCTGATTTCTTGCTCCATTTGATGATTGGTAGTTGAAGCTTTCGGAAGATGTCCACGGGAGGGTAGAGATCGCGAACACAATGATGAGTATTCTCTTCGCTACTCTGGACACTTTCTTTCAAGAAGATTTTGGCGGATTCGAGAACAGAGAGGTCCTCGGAACTCAACGAAGACCCCTGTTGAACAAGGTAGCTGACCAAGTCGTGAACGGTCCAATCCCCCGTCGGTAGCATTCTTGATTGGTCTCGGTAAGCGCAAGGAACAAAAAATATTGTGGAAACCTACCGATTCAAAAGAAATTGTACTGGGGGATTCTTCCGAACTCCAATCGACAGAAGGAATTCTTTCATATCCTCGTCAACTTTAAATCTTGAATGGTGGCTGATTATCGGCAGGTCAAGGTGATGGAGCAATGCATTTTCCGCGATAGGAAGATACGAGTGTTCTGGGTAACACAAGCCTTTGGACGTAGGGATACATGACCTGCTCCTGAACACTTCCCTTGATCCACTTCGCATATCTTCAGAAAGTTTCGGCCATACGCGACAAAGGGTACTGAGGACAAGGCGAGCCCAGTCGACCGACCGAGTGAAGTCGTATTCCTCATCGGCCGACATAACATCAGTATGTGATATGTGTTGTAACCATGCGACGACGGTGAACTCTTTCCATCTAAAACTAGTGAGCTCCTCGTAGTTGAAATTCTTGCTGATGCCGAGAGGGATGAGAGAGGGAGGAAGTGGTCCATTGGGTGGGATGTGGGGTCCAAGAACCTTTGGGTCAACGAAGAAAGTTATCGACGATAGGTGTATTGTTTCTCTTGTGCCACGGAGAGTGGCGGCGTCCAACAGGTCGGCCATATTTGTGGTCACGCCCTTTCGTCCCGAGTTTATCCACCAACGAAGGCATATTACTAGTTCCTCGACATGCAAGGCATGGTGACGTAGATCTTGTAAAACGTCTTCAGGGGTTATCGTGCAGATCTTCTGTTCGTCTGGAAGTCCGTCAAGAAAACACGCACAATCTCGCGTGACGTCTTCTGAGAGCATTGGCAAGGACTTGAGAAATTTCGCCAACTCTGAGTCGAACCTTCTGACGTCAGGAGCCCCGCGTACGCCAACGGACGAGAGAACCATCAAAGGGAGGATAGAGCATCCGTGGAAGGAGTTCGCTAATAATTCAGTGACTTTCGACGACGGTGTGGAATGATGAAATGTGAAGAACTTGAGAAGGTGGAGAAAGCGTTGATCCTGCATCTTTCGGGATTGTGATTCACCGGCTTCTGCTTCCTCCCACGACTTTTGGATCTTGGAGAGCTCCAACTCGTATACCGTTCTACACAAAAAACCGCCAACATAGAGCAACTCCCGATTCCAGACTGAGCGACGAGCATAAGTCAGTGTCCTCTCTGGGCGGAACGGGACACTCACCAGCAACATTCCTGTCACTGAGGTACCACATTAGCAACTGCTGGAAGTTACTGGTGTACAAATTTGAACTCACGCCAAATCTATAGATTCACGTTCTACAGTGGGGATGAAGTAGGACGCCATGTGGCCTCCCATGCCCGTCGTTTGGGCAGTGGCATGACCCTAGCAAAGTCATCAGCAGAAATCAGGAGACGAGTGCGTGAAAACCCACAATGAATACCCGTGTGTGTGTGGCCCTGGCGTCCCATTAGACCATAGCCTTCTTGACACCAATGGCTGCTCACCGGTCCAGATCTGCGCGAAGCCCCCGGAAAGGAAACGGGAAGTCGAGAGGGTGCTTCTGTTCATTTATGCAGCTCTGATCATATTCATCTTTGCCGGTCTTGTGAAATGAATGCGTATGCGACTGAGAGCACAAGCCTAGTAACTTACGTAGATCAAACTGTACTTGAGGTGAGAAGGTGGATCCTTCTTCATACACCTATTCAATTCTTTGAACAACTTCTTCTCAACAGACACGTCCACTTCTGCTGTGAACACAACGAGGTCCACCTTTGTCTCGTGCATCCACGTAGAATCACATGGCGGGTGGATGACTTCTGCCGTAATTGTGACGGCTGATCAGGAATGAACATCAGTATGCAAAACACAAACGCCGGAAAGACTTGCGGTGTTGCCGAACTGATTTCACAGTCATGTTCTTCTCGGGACTCGACCGCTTTAGCTCGGGAGGAATGGGAGTAACTAGGGACCGTCTCAGAGACTTGGTTATCTGCCCCAAACGATGATGATCAAAAAATACGGTTACATCCTTCAGATGCACCATGAAAGTGATGGATGATGCAAGAAATTGCATAAACTCCGAGAGTGATGGCATCGGGGCAGCCTCTCGTAGTGGCATCTTGAACGTCGTCCATGGATCGCTAGTCGCTGTTTGGGGGAGGCCACCAAATCGATAGCACAACTAGGGGAAAGATGAAGTAGCAGCACCAGTGATCAATTAGCTGGCATAGCTGGCATACTTACTTGGTTGCCTTTCCATGAAAACTCCATTTCCTTATCTGCCGTAGCGTGAGTCTGGATTCTTGTAGAGAGGATGTACTAAGTATCTTACCCCCAGATGACACGTATGGACTTTCCGTAACAGAAAACAAGCTGTAAAAACCTAAGAATTGTTCGTATCCAAGCATTCTTCCACTCCAAGAAATGCTTGAACCCACCGACACCAAACGCGCCTACCTTCTGTGGGTCTGGATTTCCCAAGGCTAAATGACGGACCCATCTATGAGACCAAAATCACAGGAAGCAAAGGTGAGTACGAACCAATCTTTGGTAGCCGATCCCAATCTTCCTTTGTGAACGGCTTCCCGTGGTTTTTGAATGTCCACCGCTCAACCTTAAGAGAGAGTTAGTAGAATAGCCATGAAGCGAAGAATCAAACGCGACTCTATACATTGGTTGTCTTTAAGTCAGGGAGCATGGGCGAACCAGCTTTCATCGCTGCTCCAGGCTTCAGGGGTAAGAACGCAGCGGTCTCGAAGCGAATTTCTGCGGCATCACATCCAGCATCGTCTGAGTTCTGAAGCAGTTCGCGGAATACTGACAAGTCAAATAGATGAGAAAAGGAGTACTCGGCTATGATATTCGCCTACCAGTGAACTCGCCGGAATAGCGGGCAAGAACTTTATCGATCAATGCGCGCGTATCGACGGTTACCGGTGCATATCCTTCATGTTGAGATTGCTGCCGGTGGATCGAGAGTGGCGAGCTGCCAAACAACCGCCGAGACCGAGGTATCATCAAGATTCACACTTGCTGTTGTTCAGAGGATCCTCCGAGTCGGTCGTTGACGTTCCAGCGAAGTCAGATAGTGCGTCGAGCCTGCGTGCTGAACTGGGCCTAAAAATGCTATGGTTGTGTAGGAGATTCCCAACTCTTGGCAGATACGAGTAGTAGTGGAGAGTTAAGATCTTGAGCCTGCAAGAAACGTGCCGCCCCCTGCAGATGGACCTGCACGCACAGGCCACGAGTTACACCATGATAAGCGCCTTCTTAGAGTTCCCATCTAGCAGCGGGAACGGAGTTGCTGGCAGTCCCCGGTGTTAACATCGGCTGACATGTCGAGTCACCAAGAATGATCGGAGACTCTAAATTGACTTGCTCGGTGATGAACCCATGTCCAGTGCCCATTAGTAGTGCTACTCCTCGAGTCATACAAAATAATTCAAGTGACCAAAAGACTAAGCCAGGCATAATTGCGAGTGTAGATCCAATATTCTTTTTCAGCGACACTAGACAGTACCCATGCCAACGGCCCCGCGGAGGGACATGTCTATCACCTTTGCCACCGCCTCCATCTCAAATATTGACCTCGCCCAGTCCTCGTATCGACGTATCTGTCGCATGCCAGAAGAGGCAGTCCGCAGAGCATTCCCTCCACGGTCTAATCCCGAAGTATTCGTCTACCAGTGTGTAGAAAGCACGACCATCGAGAGGCTTCGAGAGTGCTGATCGTTTGCCCCGTCGTGAAATTGAGGAAGGGGACATCTGGTTCAGCGTGTGAAGTTGCATCCGGAAAAGAGGGGACGAAAGCACTGAGTTTAGAAGATGCGACTGGTTTTGAAAGTGAGATTGTGCATTCGCGCAAGATCAATCAGGGGTCGGATGTTGTCTTCGAGCAGGCCATATCCACCTGTTATGCGGGTAACGAATTGTGGAGCGATAAGTAGACCAAGGGCACAGCCAGTAAGGACGAGTTGGGTACTGTAGGTCTCTCTTTAAGGCAGAAAAAGCGCTTCCACGATACCGCATTTCTCTCCGATGCGAAACGGTTGAGAGAGGAGTGTCGGTCTAGATGGTCTTTTCGGCTGGTAAGAACGCGCACCACTAAAAACATCACTTACGAAGCCACGGGGACAATATCAGCACCCGTCGTATCCACCGAAGTCTCGTATGCTTGGATGTCGACGCCAGGATATACTGCCTTTGGACGTAGGGATCATAGAGGTGAAGCGGGTCGTCATCACTCGAGCAGTGAATCTCGAGTTGGGAAGAATGACATTGGCTTGTCCTACATGAACCTTGCGAGCACCCCCTGAGAAGACAAGTAGCGGTTCAAAATACTCGTTACTTTCTCCAACCGGTCCAAGGAGTACCGGTATATTCGGTTTGGAATTTCAACGTTCCTCTTTTGCACTTTCCCCTCAACGAACGCACCTTGAGCCAGCTTGTCCGGGAAATGGCAAAGAACACGACGTATTTTCTATCCAAAATTCGGAGCAGCAGCATACACGTCGACAGTTGGTCCACGAAGAAAATGTTGTGCTCGACCATGCTCGAACTCATTAGAAGGTTGGTCAGGTGGGACTGCCAGGCGGGGACGAACAAGATGTGCATTTTGGCCCTCCAGGAGCGGGGAAATGGCGGGGAGACGTGGTGTACATGCAACCCAAGTGCCTCGCCTACAACGAACCTCTCGACTCGCTATAGAACTGTTGAGACGAGAAGGATATGAGGGTAGCTTCAGGGAGTCGAGCTAGCATTCGTTAGACAGGATCTGAAAATGTCTCCATCATGTGAGAGTTGGCAGAATGAGAGGGTGGCCGCAGGGGAGCGCCAACTCAGACTGTTTTGGACGGCGAGTGTGCGAGAGACACTGCATCAAACAACCACGCAAAGCACTTTTCGAACGTCCACAGACCAAGTACCGCCCATCAAGAGAACAGTCCAAGAGATAACCAGGGGCGTTTTCGTATGCGTAGCGTCCGCTGCAATGACACAAACTCCATCGCCGCTGTCCACACACTCGTTCATAGCGACATGACAGTAGTTTCAGATCAGGATATAGCACCGGACTCCCCACCAGGGCGAATGCATTCATCCCGACCCCAAAGCTCGGGATCAGATGAGTATACAGAGAGCGGGCTACATGGGGCAGGACCATCTGCAGTACTCGGGACATACAACCTAACAACAACACAGGAACTCTTTTCCATTTCCTCCAGTGCACTAGCACAACTGTACACGCTCGCATCACCAGCTGCACCAGCACGAACAGCTCCGCATTTTAGACCGGGGCTTGCTTTCTCCCTTAGTCCTCCCAATCTCGCAAGTCTGTTTACCAAGCGGAGCAAAGCTCGAGCGGCAAAAGGATTTTGGGAGGACGTACTGCAGGACGCGAACGAGGTATACATAGCATTCTTTTTATATGAGTGGGTTTCCTACAGCTGCTGTACAGGCAATGAAAGCGGATCCCACCTACCCTTGGAGCTATGAGGTCAAGTACATGGCACTTCACAGAGTGAAACGGTATGACGAAGCGATCGATGCCTTCCAATCTATGCTGCGAGCAATTGAACTGTCCCATGACCCTGCAACTAGGCATATGTACCTCCTGTATGAAGCTAATACCCAACAATCATGGTTTCACAGAACTCTGTAAGAACTACATTTCTCCATCCCAGACTTTTGGACTGAAAATACTGGCCAGACCAAGGATTGAGCCTGGGTCTTCCCACTAGTGCTGGGGTGCCTTACCACTAGGCCACCCAGCCATCCCTTACCAGCCTAGAGTGTGGATTCTCATTCCAACACAGACAATCACAGCTATCCAATCTATCACTCACATAATCCTCAAAAGTCATCCCCTCATTGTCATTGATGTCACCACTGGTTGCCTTTGTGATGGTCCTGAGTGAATGTGTATCTTTGAGGCTAGTCTGGTGTCCAAAGAGCTTGTTTCATCCATGACAAGCAAACTGGACAATGAGCATATCCTACAAGTAGTTTCAAATTTTTTTGAATATGTCATGTTCTCTCATATATGGCAGGGGAGAGAGCCATTATTCTATGACATCATCACAGCCAAATCCATTTGGAACCTTCCTGACACACCCTTAAATGAGAAGTTGCATCATTTCTGCAAGGAGATGCATAGGCTTGGTCACAATTGGGCATGGTCAGATACATGTTGTATCGACAAGACCACAACCCCCATCCTTAACCAATCTCTTACATCTATGTACAAATGGTATATGGGCTCAGCAGCCATGCTTGTATTCCTTGCTGACATAGCACATCCATCCAAGCCTGGGGATCTTATGTGTAGTTTTTGGATGACACGAGCATGGACTTTGCAAGAGCTTCTTGCACCAAAAGTCATTCTTTTCTATGACTCAGAATGGAAAACATACCTTGGCAATGCTAGTGTGAACCATAAAGAATCTCCAGAGATCATGCGAGAGCTAGCTGATGTTATAAAGATTCCCTGTGCAATGATCACCACACTCTCCCTGGGTGGTCTTGCGATACGGGAGAAGCTTTGTCTTGCTTCAACACACAATGCAATGGTTGAAGAGGATGTTGTCAGATAATTAGTTCCCCAGTAACTCCAAGCTACTATATTCATATCTACCTGTCAGATAATTAGTCTACAGATGGTCAGTAAAAGTAAGGCTAAATAAAAGGGTGACTTACTCCCCAGTAACTCCAAGCTACTGAAGAGGGAAGGGAGAAAATTTACCCTACTGTATGTACGCTTTTTTGCTTATGTAAGCGACACATCATCGCACCTAAGTCTTATACTACTAGGGGCAGTTTATATTCCAACAGATGTTGCATACTCTCTCATCGGTATGTTCAAGTCTGATATCAGGCCTGACTATGGTGAAGGAGCCTTCGCTCTTGGACATCTCCTGGAGGAGATCATGACCTGCTTTGGCAATGTCAACCTGCTTGCATGGTCAGGGAAGTCATCATCATTCAACAGTTGTCTCCTGGCTTCCCTCTCTGTTTATTATCAAACTCCTTACAACCCTCTGACACTTGAAGAGGAAGAGATGGAGACTTACATCACAGAGCTATGGGGAAAGGCATCCCAGGAAGTAGCCCTAAAGTGCCTTTAATCAGATTAACTGCCTCCCATCTGTCCATTTTGGGACCTGACATCTGCATCTTCCATGCATTGTCTTCTCTGTCAGGAGACTTGGTATATGGGAGATACATGATGACAGCAAGAAGGTATATCGTGCCAAGGTACTGGGGCTTGGAGCAGTGGAATTCATGACAAAAGACATCCTCCCACTGCAAAACCCCCAAAAGTTGGTCTTCATGCATCCATGGATTTCTTACATTCGAGGTCTGAGTGATGGGGATGCCTGGGGAGGTGGCTTGGCATCCATTGTTGACTTTGGTTTGGAGTTGGAGAGTGATGGTGGATTGGATGAAGTTGTGCCCCCTTCGCCATTAAATGCTGTACCTCCACCTCAGATTGACGATTACACCTGGGCACTACAAATGATTGCTCACCTCGGACAGTTGTTCAACACATTGCTTCTGGAACAGCAAGTGGGGGGACACTACATGAGGGTCACTACAGAGAATGAGATTGTAGTCCCAGGACTTAGAACCAACATCACCTTGGAGAGCATTAGGACAGCAGTCTTGGAAATCCTGTGATGTGTGTGGTTTGGACTCAGCTGCTGGTTTTCAAAGTTGTTCTGTCTGCTGTCCTTCCCCACTTGGTTTTCTTTTTGTACAGTTTTTGTTGTGTTGCTTGTTCCATGGAGGTTGAGAGGATCACTATGGAGAATGATATTGTTCTTCCAGGACTCAGAACCAGGAAGTATCACCCCCAACCTGGAATACCCTGGCAAGAGTCTGGGAAGTCCTATGACAGGGGCTTGGGCTCAGTGTTCAGCTGCTGGTCTCTAAGGTCACTAACTCTGCTGTTTGTCCTTTTATTTCTTTTGTTTCCATTCCCATTGTTTTTGTACATTTGCTTGTTACATGAATTGAGAGATGGAGCCTGAAGAGCACTCATAGCAATACCACCTACTTAGTACATGAAGCTGAGTTAGAGAAACCGATGTAATCATGTACCATGAATGGTACTTTAGTACACTGAACCATATGCATTGCAGACAATCAGGCAACTCTGAGTAGAGTCGGACATGATGACACTGGATGCCAAACATGAGGTTTGGGTTCATTCACCCTGCTCTGACTCTCCAAGGCTGTTCCAATGAGTGACTCCTTCCAGGATGTGTACACCAAACATTTGCAACATGCTGACTATGGATACCCTCTACGGATGCCAGAACCAATGAGTACACTCCCACAAAACTACCAGGACAGTGGACTTCAGATCGGGGACATTGGCATCATTGACAACAAGGGCCAGTTTGATGTCCTGTTCAACATTTGCAAACGCAGCAACAACTGTCTCCATGATCCTCACAGAGTCCCTAAGAACTTCCAGCCTGTTCAGCACAGTGATGTCAAATTCAGTGACAATGCAATGTGTGCCAGTCCGATTCACTCTCATGGTATAAAGCAGGTCCTCCAGCCCAACAAGCCAAGGTACTGCTCAGTGCGACCATCACTATACCATTTCCTCACTGACAGTATCACCTCAGGACCACCGATTACAAATTTGACTCATTCACCCCTGCTGGTGCCATTCTTATACTGCCGCACGGTGCTATATCCACTGAACTCTTATCACCAGAACTGTTCTGCAAGGTTGCAGTGGAGAATGCTCTTGACTGGTATGAATTTGCCAAAGAGCAATATGGCGATGAGCATCTTGATTGCTCTCTCTACCTTATCACTGGCTTCTACAAGGCTTGTTCCTGGTCCCTCAGTTCATTTAGCAACCCTATGGATGACACAGGAAAAATCCTTGCTCGAAGGGATGACAATAATCCTGACATCTACAAACTAGAATTCACTATTTCTGCTAATTGTCACCATAGTCACAGTGATAAGAGCAGGAGCATTAATCAAACTGTTTTCATAACTGGTTTCAAGATTATGGTTAGCAGCTGGCTCCTGGATCCAGTAGTTCTGAGGGTTATGGAATCACCAACTGCCTGGTCCATATTTGTTTGTTGGTTCAAGGCCTGCCTCAACCAGTTGCACAGTTTTTCAGGTGTCCACAAACAGCCAGCAGCGATAAGTAAGCAGTGAGGGTGTCTGCTCTTGTACTGCCTGATGATCTGCTGCTGGTGAACAGCTGTGGAACATAGCCCACGGTTATCCCAAGTTAGCTTCATGAATGCACTTGTCCAAATTTTAATAGCTGACTCATTCACCAGCCCTTTCATCCCTCCAATATCATCAACCATTTCCTCCTAAGCAAAGTTTGTTTAACATAATAATGTCACTGTACTGTGTTGGATTTCTCATGATGCCGGTTAGAAGCCAAATGCCAAGGTTGCTGTTACACATGATAACCAATGGATGGATATGATGAAGGTAGTTCGCTGTGGCACATTCTTCTCACTCATATCTTATTGTTCACTAGGAAGGGTTGATGCACGAGGACCTTCTCCAAGAGGATCGCCTTGAAACATTCTTGATGTGATGCTATACCATTTCTGTTGGGTTGGAATGTGAAAATAGTAAAAGTTTGACCATTATGATCATAAGCCATTGCTCATTACTCTTCAGCCACTGTATTTCTTGTTGAAACTATTACTGGTTATTATCACTTACATGTGATTGTTATTCTAAGAATAGTACGTTCCATACTATTCTATGGTGTTCTCTTATACTGGATTACTGGAGACATGTTCCTAGTAGAAAGACAGAGTCATACCTGTTAGGAAGGTCCTCTTACTTACATATATGGTAGTTTTACTTACACTGACAGCACACCTGGTCTGTGCGCAGCCTACATGTATATAAAGGTCCTTGGATGGTACCAGGACAGTAGCAAACTTTGCATATACATCTTTTATCATTCTTACTCAGAACTCCTACCACTCTCCTCTACCCAAAGACCAAAGTCTCAACTGAAACTAAAGGCAAGTGCTCTGCCCTCTGCCCCTTGCTCTGACCCCTCTGTGCAATAGGTTATGAGCCCTGAATAAGGGTGCTTTATCATCTAACAGACAATAGATCATTGAGGAAGACATTTGTCATTGACTATGCCATTGAATGGACCTGAAGTGCTAGGTTGGGCTTTGGCCACCTTAGTCATTTTGTTTGTTCTAGGCATTTGTCAGGCAGTTTTCATGGTAAATTCAGTTGGCGGGCCTTTTAACTTGGCCCTTGTTCTTTCAACCATAATGTGGGGAACCTTTCTAGGAATTCCAGCATGGCATGGGATATATATGTCATATCAAGAGTATCACATTCAGCTTGGCTGCTATTGCCAACTGCAGATTTGGTTAGCCATGAGTATCGAGGCATGAGATCTCAAGCCATCTTGACTATCTCCTCCTTCTTATGAAGCTCACCAAATCCAGGATCTAGATGTCCAACCTGATCTTGATCCAGTCCCTCCTTATCCTCTTATGCCACCACCTTACCTCCCACCTTTGTTTGTTTCTGTTGATGAACTACAAAGAAGGGATGTTCCCATGGCAATCATCTACAATCATTGGATTGATTGGCAGTCATCTTTTAATGACCTGGTTGACCCCCTTTCCTCTCGAGACAGACCTATTGAGGTCATTGAGCTGTCTCTATCGACTCCAGATGAGGATGATGAGGATCCAAGTCAGCTTGCCAAGTTTGATCTCTTGTAGTCATGTCCTTTCATCTTTTCCTCTCGAGTACATTCTTTTGCTGACACACATCTGGTATCCAGATGTCCACTGTCACAGTCAACTGGTGTGAGTTGATGTTGGGATCAATGGCAAAAACAACCAAAAACCCAACACAAAGACAAGAAAAATGTGAGTGGTGGTTTTCCTAAGTGGTATCCTGCTTGAAGGACCTGTAAAATCAAAAGGGGAGGGGTTCTGTGCAGCTAGTGCAGAGGGAGGGGGACAGTCTGGACAGGGAGGAAGCTGGGAGACAAAGGGAGACAAAGATAATAGGCTCCTGTGAGCCTGAGGATGACTGGGAGCAAAAGAAGATCAGTGGATAGACCCTTAAGGGGGCCTCAACCACTGGAAGACTGAAGATGATGATGGAGGGGCTTCAAAAGTGATGGGAGATGAAGATATATTGCAGGAGGATAGTCTCCTGGAAGTAAGTATGAAAGTGATGTATATTCTCTCTTGGCTATCTCTCTGATATCTGGAACTGCAGGGTTTATATACAAGACCAGAGCATAGCCTCCAACAAACGTGAAGCAACACTCTGTCAGTGATTGGTAAAGGGGTTGGTAAGGGATTGGTGATGATCAGTAAGGCTTGGTAAGGACAGGTAAGCAATTGGTAACAAAGTGGTAAGCATGACAAAGAATGTCAGTAAGCAATGTCAAATAAGTATGAGTCATGGAAGGAATGGATGATTAACATGCCAAGAGAATGAGTCAGGGTATTGGTCATGGCTGAGTAAGGGGTATGACTGAGCAAATCTCGATGTGACAGGTCAAGGCACAGTGATTCCAAATGAAGAACAGTGGGGGATCCTGCCAGGGGCTGAATGTTGGGGGTCTCCACAGGTGTCAGGGCATTGGATTTCGCATTTTTCCCCCTCTTCCTCCTCTGAAAAAGGGTGCTACATTTACAGCTAGTCTTCAGCAGGGTCTGAGGAAGATGGGGGACCATCCTCTCCCATGAGAGCAGGGAGAAGTGCCTCAAAATCATCATGAATGCGATCAGATAGCCTAGATGACAGTAACTGGTACTGAACCTGTCACAACCTCGGAAGAACAAATGATGAGAGTGAGAAGTAGATGTTGCAGGGGGTGGGAATGAAGGATCCATATGCTTCTTCAACTGGAGAGACTGATACAACCACATAAGACCTTTCAAGTCTGACAACAGACTCGAGACGACCAAAGAATGTCCTCCTGGATGTCATACTGACAAGGAGAACACGCTGTCCCAAAGAGATGGCTTGGGAGGGAGTGGACAAGGAAGGGATGAACCAGGATGCTTCAGGGTGGAAGCTAGTGGGAAGTCCTGGGAGATATAAGTAGTTATGCTCCCTAGCACAGGACACAAGCAAAGAGACTGTCGACAAGGCAGCCATTATGATGGGATTTAGCAAAATGGGCATCTGTTGGCAGAAATGCTGTAGAAAACTATGGAGGGCGAGGATTGTTACCAGATTTGGAAGGAAGGATGGCATGATCAAGGGCTACGTGTGAGCGTGGGAATGATGTCGATATCTTTAGAAATGCCTGAGATATTCGAAAAACTGGAATGCCATACGTGAGCACTAAAAAGGTTTGATCGGCACTTGAACAGTTTCCTCCCTAGCATTAAGGATTGTTCTTGTGTGAAGGATGACTGCTAGATGTACCAGTCATCTTTTTGCATTAGGCCACGTTCCTCAATTTCCCTTATCCAGCAAGACTCCATGCTCATGTCGCCAAACACCTTTGGTGCATGACACCGGAATGCCATCTTCCTTCCTCCTGCTTTACCTTCCCGACCCTTCCTGATTGCTGCTGAGTGGGAAACCACTTTTTCACTCAAGAAGGTGAGTACAATGGAAGAGTATTTGCATGACAGGTACATGCAACACATGATTGGGTTCATTGAGGATTGTTATAAAGAAAAATGCCATACTTGGAAAGAAGTGGTCTATAGAGAATGCTGCTCTACCTTTTTGAGGTCACCATCCCCACAACATGTGGTTCCAGCTATCGCTATTGGTTACACTTGGTCTACAATTCCTGACAACGTTGCCAACAACTACACTTCCCCTATGGGAAGTTCTCAACTCCACATTTCGTACCATTCCTACTTCGTTGATTGTCTTCCTAAACTCACACCTGCCTCTACCCTTAATGCCATTGCTAACTTCAATGGTGTAGATGTACCTTCGTTCACCTATGAAGATCCAGCCCTTCACACGATCCCTGCCTTCACAATCACAAACAACATCTTTTATTTCAAAGGAAGAGCCCACCCTGTCTATGACTTTGCAAGATTCTATGGGCTCATCCCTTCTCTTCAGATTTGGAACAAGTATTTGGAAAGCAGCTTTAGAAGAGTTTGGAACTCCAACTCTGCCTCCTTCCAAGTCTGTCCTGGTTACCTCCAAGAGAAAAGAAGTGATGGAGACCATCGTCATCCCAACATCATATTATTCCTGCAGGATTGCAAACACTGTATCAATATGGGCCAGTATGGCAGATACAACACAAATACAGAGCATCTCTGGTGGAGAGCTACTGATGGAAGTACAAAGTGGGTCTTATGGCCCTCTAAATCGATGATTCTCCAGGATCTGGAGAGAGAATGTGAAAAAGGTAGTGGAAATGCTTCATTGTCTCCAACCCACCAAGGAATCTTTGCCCAGCATTATCAATGAGCACATGGTAACTGTTGTAGGGAGTGAGTACTCCCCACTATGATATTTCTTTTATTTTATAGCTTTTACTTTTACTTTTACTTTACTGTTTTTACTTTCTTTTCTTTGTTTTTGTTCTTTTACTTTAGACTTTACTTAGCTTCGAGAGTAGACGTGTGATGTGGCTTAAGTAAGCCTGCATGCACTTACTCTCCACTGTAACTACTTACAAAAAAAAAACGAAGTACCAAGAGTTACGAGTTCGAGTTTGAGAAGGCCTCAAGTTGCCTTCTTCTGTGTCTAGACAGTCTCAGACAGCATCAGATGTTCCCCAGACAGCAATTCTCCCCAGGCTTTAGAAGCCCCTTTGGAAGATTTCCCCCTTCAGATCACCACCACTCTTCTCAGCACTTATTATTTCAGACTTTTCACCATGTTGCAAAACGTGTATCCCTTACCAGGAAACTATCCTGAGGTGTATGCAGGATATGGGCAACCTTCAGCTTATGACCTTGTAAAACATAGCTCTTACAAACCAATAAATGTATTCCAGTTGATGTGTTTGGAATCCATCCGTTACTCACAACTTATTCTCCCTTACTCCATTGGAATCCATGGAGGGATTGCTTTAAGGGATGAACAACAAGTTTATTCATTGCTTGATATTGGATTTCCACACTTCATGGCATACCATTATTTTCCTGATCTCGAGTTTCTCAAACTGGAAAGGCTACATTTACCAAAGCAATGCTATACTGCTAAAGGATGGGACTCTCCTATAAAGAAGGTTAATCCTAACTGGAATGGATTGAAGAAACAACACCAATACAAAAGGTCTTCTCAAAAGAAATGTTGTACCTTTTACTGAAAAGCCTTTGCATCCATTGGCTTGGGTTCTGACCAGGTTCTTGATGACATGCTAATTCTAGAGTTTTTCTAGTTTTATCATGGCTGATCAAAAGGAAACTTCAGCATCCAAAAACATTCCACGTCTTAATGGCTCCAATTATGCTACTTGGAAAGCCATGATCAAAGGATATTTTATGACACTTGATGTGTGGGATGTTGTCAATGGCAACTCCACTTGCCCTGATCCTACTGTTCCTGCAAATGCTCCAGCTGTTGCAGCATGGAGAACTAAAAATAACCAAGGAATGGGCACTATTCTTTTATATTGTGACCCAGTTATTTCTGTGTCTTTAGAATCTTTGGACACTGCTGACAACATGTGGACCACCCTTCAAAGGTCTTATGGTGCACCAACTGCTGTCTCTGCATATACAGACTTCTTGAGACTTCTCAAAATTCGGGTTAATCCTTCTGATGACTTGGGCTCCAAGTTAGCAGAAGTGAATATGATCCTGGGCTTGCTTGCAGCTCAAGGAATTACCTTATCCGAACCAGTCCAATGCATGATGCTTTGTGGTGTGTTCACTGACAAGTGGGGTACAGGTTCCACAAATATATTGTCATCGGTTAAAACAGAGGATCTAAAAATGGTAGACATCATTCCACATCTAAAAGAATTATCATCACATCACACCAGGCAGTCTCATCTGCTGAAAATAGAAACAAACCAGACTTCAACTTCTACATCAGCACAACCACTGATTAATCATCTCTCCAAACCTCCTTGATGCTGTAAATGCCAAGGATCTCACCCAACAGAACAACATGTCAACAGGAATACTTGTGGAAGAGGATCATTCAGAGGAAGAGGTGGTTTCCCTCGTCCAGGAACTCCATATCCTCAGCAACAACAACAGCAGCAGCCACAGTCAGGTGGCAACAACAATAAAGGAAAGAAACGAGCTACTTGTGGTCATGGTCATGGTTGTGGCAGGTTTTCTGCTGTCAACTACAATGATGAAGAAAATCCAGAGGAAACTCAGGATTATGACCAAGAAGAGTATGAAGGAGGCTATGAATCTTATAATGTTAACATCAATGAGACTTCCATTGATGATGCCTCTCGTTTTGAAGAATTCTCTGAAGAGATCACTCCTGTTCTGGCACTGGAAACTGTACCACAAACAGTTGAGTATGTTGATTCTGCTGCACCCAATTCCACTGTTGACATTCCTTGTTGCTGCCATGTATGTTTGCAAACTGTAGAACAACTACATTTGTGGGTACTTCTGGATCTTCCCACACAACGTGGAGTTCAAACTTTGGTGAGGAGGAGATGTCCATCTGTTGAATCAGGAAACTGATTCAATGACATTCCCAACTCCAGTCCAAGTGTTGATAGATCCAGAAGTGGAGTTCAAGATCCTGCAACACATGGCAGTGTTAATGAGAGAGAGGAGAATGTACCACCAATTCATAAAGGCACTAAGAGATCTGGGCATAGATGTAACTGCATAACAGTCTCAATACAAGATTTCCATGCTTCGGTATCTGAGCATAGATATCCAAAGCCAATACGATATGTACATTTACCTGATGATTACAAAGTAGATACCCTAACACAGGGAGCATCTGGTTTCTCCTATGGTGTCAATGATGATGTCTTTGACTTGTATCCTTGTGATTTGGAAACCAATCACACAAGTAACATTGTGCCTAAAAACTATATGTGGATGTTAGACTTGGGGTGTACTGATCATGTAACCCCTTATCATGCTGACTTTATGACTTATAGAAAGTTTCCTGCTGCTGCTTTTGGACATACAGCAGGCAAAGAACCTGTCCACCTCTTAGGCAAAGGAACCGTTGTCTTACAACTTGAAAACCAGTCATTCCTGACATTATGAAATGTAATTCATGGAGACTTCTCCAAATGCCTATGTTCATGAAATCACTTGTTACAGCGAGGCTATACTAGCCATGCAACAATGAAACATGAGGTGATCCATACTCCCAATGGTCATGTCATTCTCAAGGCCAATACCTTGTCTACCTCACAGTTGCACTGGTTCTATGGAACACCTGTCCATTCCTCCAGTGCCTTTAAGACCATAGACCTAGGGATGTTATCTGAGGATAAATTTATACTTTGGCACAATTGCCTTGGACATCCAGGCTTGTCTGTCATTAAGAATTGCTTATGCCATGTTTCTGGGTTTCCTGCTGAGCTAATTGCGAAACCCATGCCAACTTGTCAAGGTTGTGCATCTGGCAAAATGGCTTCTGATCCTTTTCATGTGTCATCCAAACATGCACTGAAGCCTCTTGAACTTGTGCATGCTGATCTCCTTGAATTGCCTATGGAATCCTATTATCGCAGTCACTATGTTTTTACACTGCTTGATGATTATTCTTCCTTTGGCTTTTGCCTGTATCTCTGACTCAAGTCTGACACCTTACCATGCTTTCATGATTGGTTGTCCATCACTGAACAGCAAACAGGTTGTCTTTTAAAGACTTTCTGTTTGGATCAAGGGGGAGAATCTGTAACAGTCTTTAACTTTTCTTAGCGTAGTTTTCCTTTTTTAGCTACTCTCTGGTTAGGGTTGCACAGACGCTCACTACATAATGGTGATAGCAATTGTGTGAAGGTGAGTGTCAGCTATGAGACCTACTTGAATATGAGTGTGAATGTGGGTGGTCATGGTCACAAGAGTGAGAGTGGGAGTGAGGTTGACCACAAGAATGAGAGTGGGAGCAAGGTCAACCATGAGAGTATCTTGTAGGTAGAGTGCAAGAGGGCGAATGAGTGCAGCACAACAAAGCATCACTCAAGCTCAAGGATGTGCTAGGTGCTTGAACCTGGGGTTGTGCTGACACTGAGTGGTAACTCAGCCCTTCCATTGAGAGTGGTGCACACAATGGTTGTTCCAAGGGGACATGAGGGTGCACTAACAAGCAGGGCTGAGACAAACCTAGTGAAACCATTTGGGTCTGCAGCATTAGGCTACCCACATCCTCCAATGGTAGCCAGCCTGGACTTAAAGGAGGAATTTGAATATCCTTAGACTGATTTCCTAGATCCCAGCATTCCAGATGGTCCTTGAGAGTGTGCCCAGGTACTTCTTGCAGTATCTCTTGCCCTCTAGGGAGTGCAACATGACCTTTCACAATTAGACATTTTCCTGCAGCCAAATATTGCTTGCATGAGCTACAGTTTGCTCAAATATGGCCTTTCTGGCCACAGAAAAATCAAAAAGAGTATATACAGCAAGGTGAGTGACTCATGGAAGTGGGTGGTGGCTCTGTGCATGGACTACTGGCCTCTTTGAAGCCTCAACATGTTTGAAGGAGTAATTTTGTGGCATTTGCAATCTGAATTATGTCTTTGAGGTAGCTTTGAAGCTCCTTGGGGCACCAAAGGAAGCTCAAGGCTTCAGAGGATCCACAACACAGGGAATTTGGGCTGTGCATGATGTCATGAGGGAACTCAAATGAAGGTGAATGATATATAACTGAGAATACTGAGGGAAAATGTGACTTGGGACTGCAAGAATGTGAATGGGGAGCACAAGGGTGAGACTGAGGTGGAAAAACTGCAAGAACACAACCAAAAACTGAGAGTGCAAGGCCTAAAACAGCAAAAAAGGACTGAACTTGATGAGAAAAGGGTTACCAGGCTAAGACAGAAGCCCCTCATGGTGGGCTCCAGATGAAGAAACTGAAGAAGAGAAGCTGCAGAGGGAGTCAATGATCTGAGAGGGGGGAGATCTTCCAAAGGGGCTTCTAAAGCCTGGGGAGAGATGCTGTCTGGGGATGTCTGAGGCAGTCTGAAGCTGTCTGAACACCAGTGAATGCCACTCAAAACCTTCTCAAACTCAAACTCACACTCTGAACTTGCTATTTTTTGTAAGTATGTACAGAGTGGTGTAAGCGCATGAGTGGCTTACTTAAGCCACATCACATGTCTAAACTCAAAATACTAAGTAAAAGCCTAAAGTAAATGAACAGAAACAAAAGAAAGTAAAAACAATAAAATAAAGGAAATATCCTACTAGGGAGAATACTCTCCCTACAACATGTACACTGATGGTTCACCATCACCTCCCTGTTCTCCTGCTGACCAACACAATTTGCATACAGTCAGTAGTGGTCACAAAAGGCCATGATCTCCCTCCTCCCCTTCTTGCTCATCATCCCATGGGTGTGAACACCACAGGGACAAATGTTCCTGCCCATACTGGGAGTGTCACCCCCAGTTCCCTTTCTTGTGCCATCACAGTGCTTGTGAAACTTGCACAGCTTTTGTGCTTCATCTCTCTCAAGGCATGGCCTTGTCTGATGTGGGCATCATGCCTGCTATCATTACTCTTGCCAACAAGACCACATGTCTCAACAAACATATGCCTTACAATGAGTTGTGTCATCACATCAGTCATCTCAAGTGAGAGCTGAAGACACATTGTACAACCTTCATCATGCACTTTGCAAGGTCAATGACCTGTGCAATCCCCCTGCCCCCACTGTTCCTTCTCCCACTATGGTTGAGCAAGCTGCATGTGACCTTGAATGTGCCTGAATTGCCTCCCTAGGAGGCACTTATGATTTCAAACCAGAGGCTGGTCCCTCCCATGTGGACCCTCCACCTGTCACACCACCCTCCTCTTCCTTATGGGGGAGGATACAGGCTAAACCTGCATCACAGGCTGAACCTGTAATAACAGAAAAAGGAAAGCAGAGGGCAATGGATGATCAGGCAGTGCCTGAATATGGTTTCATGGAGGAAGACATCACCTCTGCCAGGTTATACGACAATGTCCCTATGGTAATTGACACTACCATCCAGGGTACCTTGTTCCCTAAGTTCATGGGGCATGAGGTCCTGTTCAGAGTACTCTGTCTTGGGCAAGGCATGGATGGAGTGAGGACAATCCTCTTTGTGAGGATCAATGACAACCTCTATGCTTATAGTGATGAGAGGCTTGGCACTGCCCTCACCAACATCTGTTAAGGGACCCCCCCTCTGATTCCAATCAGGTGACCATTTTCTGGTCCTGTTGCTAGATGGGATAGGGGAATTATGGGTCCCATTGGACTTGTCAACACTGTGGAGGATATCCACAAACTGTATGCCCAAGCATACAATGAGCCTGAAGAGAAGGCTCCTTGCATTCATAGGGCACAAGAATTAATTACCTACATAAACTTGTGGAAAAAATGCAAGTTGGAGACAAATGAGGTGATGAACCTCATGCCTAAAGAATGGAGGCCACCTGCTTGGGCCTCCCAGAAATCACACCAAAAGAGGGAGGCACTAAGAGATAAGGAGAGAGCACAAAGGGAGGAAGATGCCTCCAGACAATGACCTGCTGGTGAACTGCCAGCCCTACAACAATGGCTAGAGGATTGCTTGACTGCCCCCTTGCCAGAGATGGAGCAGAGACCCATCATTCCCCTTTGTGACCATGTAATGGTCAAAAATCCCAAGGCCTCCCAAGCCCCCACTCCTCATCAAAGACCCCCTACCAGGGGTCA
Source organism: Pisolithus sp. B1 (assembly GCA_024663435.1). Taxonomy (NCBI): domain Eukaryota; kingdom Fungi; phylum Basidiomycota; class Agaricomycetes; order Boletales; family Pisolithaceae; genus Pisolithus; species Pisolithus sp. B1. Next base: position 58,568 of record JANFAA010000092.1, read on the forward strand.
ACCTTTTCATCCCAGAGGAGGGGTGTGATCCTCCAGTAGAAAAACAAGAGGAGGTCTCCCCAACCTACCTCAGGAAGCACCTTCTCTCAACACCCCAGTCCAAGACTGGGTAAAGTTTATCCAGATGTACCAGAATAGGTACAGCAGTTCAGACGAGGGCTCTGGGCTCTCTAGGATGTTCCCAGGGGCACTAGGCATTAGCAAGCACCCTGATGATGATGAATGGGAGATCAGTCCTCCCTCTGCCCAAATGGTCTGAGGATTCCTCCTCTATGAGTGATTAGCTCCAGTCCCCAGAAGGGACCATGACCAAATGGTCTGGTTCCAGGAGCTAGTCTGTCTCCTGGCAGTGAGAGGCTGTTACAGGGCCCTCCTTGATTGGGCTGAGGTTTCCCCTCACACTGGACCTCAAGTTCCCTGGGAGGGAGACTTTTCTCAAATGGCCACTATCACTGATGTTACTGCTGACTTGGCAGCTAATGGCATTACACCCCACATCACTGACAATGCCATCATCTGGGCCCATAGGGCAGGTAATGAATATATTACCCACATTGTGAATAATGGAGGGGACTGAGACCCCAATGTTCAGGCCATGATCAACCTGCTGAGGGCATCCATCCATGACCCTCACCCACCAAGAGAGAATCAGTCAATTGAATGGGTTGACCAGCAGGCTCAGCCCCTGGGGATCTCCCCAGAGAGGATTGTGGCCTATGAGGCCTGCACATTTGAAATGGGGGAGGTGTATATCCTCCAAGAGTTTGCCTCAGCAGCAGCTCTACACAATCTACCCCACCTCCCTGGGGGAGATGGTCAGGATATGGGTGGAGGTCCCCCAGCTGGGACTGGGGAGACTGAGGAAGGGGAGCTGCCACTCTGGCCAGCACCAATGCAGGAGGTAAGTTGCCTCCTTGGCCTTGGAGTATACTCTCAAGGGCATAACCCCTCAATTGTGTCACACAAAGGTCCAACACCCTTCATGCTTAGGGTGTATGGTTTAGTGAGGCACATCCCTCAACCATTGGTACTGCAGGGTTCAACATCTTGCATTTGGTCATAGGTTCTTTCATATCCCTATTCTGTTATATTTCTTTTGTTTCCTTTCTTTTTTTTGTTTCCAAGCCCATACTGGCTCTACAGGGGGAGGGTGTTAGGAGTTGTGCCTAAAATGGCACTTAGTCATTACCTCACAGGCATTTGATACTCTGGTATCACATGCCTGCATGCATAGTATATATATCTCATAGTAAAATTTACAGACAATTATTGTCTTTACATATCACACTGCAAATACCATATGGTACAGTTTGTAGGTGTGACCTAAGGCAATACCAACCCCTTACAGGAAACATGTTTGGGTGAGGCAGGTTCACCTGGGATGGTATACTGAAACTTGTCTAGAAATTTTCTTCCTGCTTCTGCACTCTGTATCTCTTCATCTGGACTGTTGATTATCTCTTTAATAGTTAGGTTACTGCTTCTGGTGGCTGGTTGGGATGAGCTTGGGGTGATGGGTTGACCTTCTTGGGTTGTCACCTGGGTGTCCACATTGGAAGGTGGGTGCCCTGGCTGTACCATTGCCACTGTTTGGCTGTTGCCCACTGTGCTATGGGGGTCTAGGATAATACTAATGGGTCTACTGTGTGCTACAATATGCTTCAGGGTGCTGCAATGGGCTCTACACTGGGTGGGTTCAATGAGGTTGACAAGGGTTCTCAGGGTCCTTGTTGGGGTGCCACTTGGAGCAGAGTCAAGAGGTATTCCTACCCCTTACCTATCAACAGCTGTCATGGGGATGTGAATGTACAAGTCCTCTAGTGACTTGTGTCCACCAGGATGAAAATCTTGTAGCTGCAGTTCCTGTCAGCAAATTCAGACTTCATATGCATTCAGAAACACATGCTGGCTTTCTGAGTTCTTTGACACTTTGTACTGGGCTGCCCAGCTCTGCATTTTGGCAATGAGACTTGGTCCAAACAGCATTTTCCTGCTGGTCATGTCAAGCAGAAAAGCAAGTGTTGGTAGGGTGGAAGTGACTATAAGTTGTTGTGATGATATCAATGTTGAAGCTGGGTGGGGCCAATAATGCTTCCAGAGGCTGAGTGTTGGGCATAGCAAGAAGGGCAGAAGCACCATCACTGGTAGCACTGGGTACCATGTAAGATGATACAATTCTGGAGATGGAAAGGTACTGGCTGTCTTCAGGGTAAACAGGACTGCATATTTGCCATGCAGAACCACTCCAGCTAGGTAGCTTCAATTCCATGAGGCTGTTGACTCACTATTGCTCAAAAACATCATGGTGACTTACTTAGTTTGCAGGTGACCAAGAGTGGAGTCTGACTCCCTGAGGGAGGTATGGTCCAGTAATGTGCCCCCTATGTCTAGTTGGTGGGGTAGCTCCTCTCACATTCATGCTACTGTCAGTATGACTTGCTGCAGGATCAGTTGGCTCAACTCTGAGGAAGTTGATGAGCAAAGCAGCAATGAGCATACAAGGAAACCCACCTGCCCCTACAGTCTGAGGGTGCCTTAACATTGAAGCCACATTATCTCTACTCAACACCTGCACCATACACTTTAGAGTCTTGTGCTGGTGCCAGACATTCTTCCTCAGCAAGGTCAGTCCCATGCATTTATCACCATAGCACCAACCATCCTCATACCAGTTGCTTGTCCATCTCTCTACTTGCAGTGGTGTAAAGTCAAGATCATGCACTTGTCATTGCAGTGCCAGGTGTCCTCATGTTGTGTGTCAGATGATCTTTTGCAACAAGGTCAGTCCCATGTGTTCATCATCATAGTGCCAACCATCCTCATATCAGTCACTCTCTCATCTAACAGTACAGAGTCTCACACCAAGGTCACACATTCACCATCTGTCCTCATACCACCCACTCTCTACTCAGAATGGCAGGGAGTCACATACCTCATGCTGTCAATGTTTTGGTCATGCAAAATGTGAGCAATATTGTTTGGAATGAAGTAGTACCTTTCTCCCCAATTGGCACACAATTTAATATGTTGGGATACTTCTACTGGGCCATTTGCATAACAGGCTTCTTGGTACATACCACTGTCAGGCATTTTGAGAGTCTGGTGTGCTTATGTATGGATAGGTCAATGGGAAAATCTGACTCCTATGCCAACATACCCTACATCAACCAACAACTCCTCCATTGTGCTCTTGGAGGTGTTCATCATCTTTTTACTTTGTCAGTGAAGCTGCTGACTGACACTATGTTGCAGTGGGACAACCAGGATCTATGGTCCATACCAAGATGTTGGTGCTATTACAGCATCCACAAAGTGAACTGAACTGTGAGGCTTGATTGCAAGTAACTGGGCTTTATGGTCTCAGACTCTCATATTGGGAAGTTAGCTTGTCAATGAAAGTAAGTGGGGAATGATGTCATACATGATCAGGTGTTTATACACAAAGTCAAATGCCTCAGCCACCATTGAATCACCTATGGTCATCTCTGCCTTCCTCTCTTCTATATCAGCAACCATTGCAACCACCCTTCCAAATTACATCTTGGCCACACCATCCTACTGACATGCCCATGCCTCTGTCCTGTACCACTGGCCCCTCTCTGCTCCACTGTGCACCTATCCATTTGCTCTAGCACCCATATGGCACATTCCCACCCCATTCTCTCTTGGACCCCGTTGGTCTCTGTCGGTGGTACCACATGACCAGTGCCTCATGGTCAGGTGACACTCCCCCTTGGTTTAGGGGTCACCTTCCTTTTGGGTTGACAGTCCAGTCCAGGTACAGCACAGCTGCCGCACCGCATGGGGGGCAGGGCACTTGCTGGAAGGGCTGGGGTCCAATTCTGGTGCATCCCACTGAGGCTTGCTGCTGCAGTGCCATGCATGGTATCAACAATAAGCAGTGTCCCAGACAGCTTCCTGCAATTTGTGCAGGAACTTGGACCAGTGTGTAGGAAAGGCTGCTGTTTCTGATGCACTTCAAACCTTGCTGGTCCTGCTAGCATCCCCTCCAGGCATACATTCCATTATTTCAGCAACACATAGAAGGAAGTGTTGCACAGCTGGGTCAAGCAATCTGTTAACCCCCTTCATTTCCAGGTCAGGAAATAGGTGCTGAAAGGAAGATCAGCCCTTATATATATCCCTGCAGTGTCAATAAGCTTACCCCCTTAGCAAATAGTGGACCCTACCCAAATCTAAACTGACCATCCTCACACCTAAGGGAAGCCTCAAACATAATGGAAGTGATTGAGATCCAGGTTATACCCTCCACAACTACAGGTCCAGATGACAAGGTATGGGTGGTGAATGCTGATGGAGGGATTGGCTGGAGAGTATACAGGGGAATAGATTTTGGGGGAGGCACATATGGAAATCAAAAAAGCAGCATCCAGCTCAGGGACAATATCAGCAACTGCCCTCAGTTGACTGTGCATCTGAACTGGAGTCAAGCTGAACCCACTCTCCATTGCCCAGATTGGCACAGAGACTGCATCAGTGAAACCCTGGGTTTGGTACAGAGGCACAGACCCACAGATGGCACAGATTTTCCACAGACCAAGTACAGACCCCTACAGACCCTACAGACTCTACAGACCCTACAGACCCACAGACACCACAGATCTAAACTTTGATTTGCCCATATCTCATCCAAAAATAGACAAATTGATGAGATAATCATACTGACATCATCATGACATCATACACTACAACTTTTGCTATGACATTAACTATACAGCCACTTTTTTATTTTTGCAAACCAGGACTCCATGAGAACTTTGTGAATATCTCACCCAAAAAAGGAGATATTACTAAGGTAAAAATATCCCCATGGTCCTCTGATCATAGACTACAACTTTTGTTATGACATCATGGCCATACAATTACTCTGTATGGTAGAATTCTAGACTGGGCTGTGGTAGCTACTAGCAGCAGTCAACTTCAAAGTCCACATGTGACACATGGGCAGAGTTTCAATCTGGGTTTAAAATTTATAGAGGTGCACCACACAACCCACATGGCTGGCTTTGAAAGTTGCTGAGGTAAGCAGAAAAAGATATATAAACCCAGCTCACTCTGACACCACATCTCTTTCCACTACCACCACCATCCCTGTCAGATAGTTAATCTACCGGCAGTCAGTAAAAGTAAGGGCTAAGTAAAATGGGTGACTTACTCCTCAGTAACCACAAGCTACTGAGGAGGGATGGGGGAAAATTTACCCTAGTGTATGTATGCTTTTTTGCTTATGTAAGTGACTAACCTTCGCACCTAAAATATGTACTACTCAGGGGGCAGTTTATACTCAACAATCCCTCCTCTTCATCATTGTCCCTCCCTCACCTTATGCTCATCCACCTTCCTTTGCTACCACCATCCTTATGGTGAGTACCCTCTCCCTACTAATGGTAATAAGTGGCCACTTAGAATACATACATATGTATATCCCTGTACCTTGACATGTAATTTAGGTAGTTTTATGGTAATATAATTTGATTATTGGTCAACTACAACATGTGTGAGTGGTTAGAATCTGTAGTACTGAAACAATCTGGGGTAGGTCTGTACAGACCTGTATAGAGGGGGGTGGTTTTGCTGGTGTGCCAGGGGGCCAGAGATCAAGGCATAGATCCAGGACTGGGAGGTCGGTATGGAGAGTGATGACATTGTCATCACCATCAACATCCTCAAGAGATAGGTTGTGTCATGCCTGTGCCTCTGTCCTGGCCCATCCTGCATTGTCACCGGTTCTCCTCTGCTCCGCTCTGCCCCTATCTGCTTACTCTAGCACTTGTATGGCACGTCCCTGCCCCATCCTCTGTCGGACCCTGTTGGCCTCTGTCAGCACTACCACATGACTAGTCTCTCTTGGTCAGGTGATGTCCTCCCTTGACTTAGGGGTCACTTTCCTTTTGGGTCAACAGTCTGGTCTAGGTATGGCACAGCTGCCACACTGCTTGGTACAGCACAGGGTTGCTTCCTGTTTAGGCTTTCAGCCTATCATCTGATTGGTTGTCAGTGGGTGCTCCAAAGACACTCCATTCTGCACTATTCCTTTTAGATACTTTTTCTTTGTCCTGTCCCTCACCTCTGTCTTCTGTGCTCATACCCCGACTGAAGTTTTCTGACATTTCTGTCCCTTGAAATTTTACTGTACTCCATATGTTAGTTCCATCATTCCAATACTGTACTGCCTCAATGGCACGACCACTGTATATAAGCCTGCCACACTCAGCAGTGTCTCTTCAGTATGAATATCAACTTAGTTCCCTCCTCTGCAGTCTTTGACTGGCTTTCTCTTCTGTTGTCAGCTTAATACTGACTCCTCTCTATCTCTGAAATCCAAGGGCTGGGCTCGTACAAGGGGGCAGCACACAAGCTGAACCCGATGCCCTCTCCTGAACCTCTGTCACAACTGTCAGCCACCCTTTGGCCATCATCGCTCCTCGTCAGTATGTGTCAGCCAATCATCGGCCTATGTTGGCCTACCTCCAGACACGTCCCCTGGCCTCTGTGAGCATCAGAGACCATTGGAGTAGGCCTGAACTTGACAGGTTGTTTCAACTGAGGAACAAGTTGATCCACTTGGTGAATTGCTGTATGGGAATTTCATGTATTGCAAATGGCTGTAATGCTTATAGCCAAAAGACTATACTCAGTCACTCCTATGAACTGATGAAGAACTGAGAGGAAAGAGTTATTGCATGGAATGCACAAATGAACTCAATTGGAGTATACTACAACAAGAGAGCCCAGTATTTATACTAACTAGAGTGTTTGTACCAAGGAACATCATAGAACAAACCAAACAAAGAAAGATAAACACTATTGGCTGCAGTGAACATGCTGAGTCAATGCAGCTACTGCTGACTAAATAAAGCATCTATGTGAGTGTCTGTGTAACCCTAACCAGAGAGTGACTAAATAAGGAAAACTATGCTACAAAAAGATACAGACCATTACAATGGCAGCATGGCAATAAGTCAGTGAGGTGGGGTAAGTGCACAAGTCTAGTCAGCAAATTGATTGCTTAGTACCCTTGCAAAGGATTACTCCAGGAAAAACACACTTCACAGATGTCCAGTATTCTCTATTTTCTGTTGACAGAGCCACAATTTGATTAAACTCCATGGATGTAACACTGTCAAAAACCTGAGGAATGGTTAGGTGAATGCAGAGTTGGCTGGTAGCAGTAGTCACCTGTAAATCAACTAATGGAGCTTGAAGGGCTTGGATGATGGTAAGGCAGCAATTGAGAGATGACTGGCTCTCTTGGCTTTGGGGTGGTCTAGGATGTGAAGGTTGGAAAAGTCCTCTCTGCAGTCTCACTCAAGGGTTGATCATGAGGATGTGGTGCCCATGTCAGCAGGGGATGTTGGTGAGGTGCTGGAGTCACTTGCCATACTTGTGGGAATACCAGGACAGTGCAGAATGCTGGCTGCTTGCTCTAATGCATGGGGAGGAAGGGACATCTCAGCACAAAGGGGCAGGTTGAGAGTATATGCTGAAGTTCTGTACATCCAGGACCAGGTGAGTGGAACAACTTTTGGAAGCACACATCACCCTATTGTCAGTTGGAATTTCAGGCAACTTGAGGTGCCCAGAAAAGCTGATTATGTCAGATCATGGTGGACTCCAATGGCTCAGGTGATTTATCAAGAATAGGCTAAGGAATAATACAATAATAGTAACCTGATTATTGAGGTGTGTGTGTCAAGTGCTTAGGACATTGACAATACAATGGGGGAACTAGAATTATTGCAGGGAACAGTGTGGCTCACAGTGCAACTGCATGATGATGATGTGGCTAGCTAGTCTAGACACATACTGTATTAGGGTTGTTTGCTTAGCAAATAGAACATTGACTCAAGCCAGCTTGGCCAGCTAGGCAGAAGAGACCAAGCTGAATTCATGTGAAGTCATGCCACCCCAAAGTCAAGCCATTCACTAAGCCAGCAAAAGCTGAGCTGAAGTCAAGCTTAGCCAAGTCACAGCAACACTAACCTATACTAATTAAGTTTTCATGATGGTCAATGGAATGACATCACAAAATGACAAAAGTTCCAGAGATCTAAAAGGAATCTAAGAAAATCTGAGGTTCAGTTTGGCCAGCTGCTGAACTGAGAATGTCTGCAACATGTGATATCAGAACTTTTCAATCAGCCATCCTCACAAATTCTCAGTCCAGCCACCACTCAGACTGTCCCTCAGATTTTTTTCAGATCTTCAGAACCTTTGTCACTCTGCTGATGCAAAATGTGAACCTCACTTCCTGGCCATACACTACACTATTGGTAATAAAAAATGTAGACTACACAACACTAATTAAACACCTATGTTTCTTTGAGAATGTAAGATCACAGTACCATATTATATATGGCACAATTGTAAGCAATGTTTAGGAGGATCTGGAGGGTCTTAAACTCTGGAATCAACTGTACAAGAAGCCTGGGAAAGCCTAGTACTGCAAGAGAGCTTGGGGAGGAATGGCCAGTTTGCTGACAGGCAAATTCATAGGCATTCTGAGAGTGTGCAGTACATATATTCAAGGGTCAAATGGGGACATTTATACTAAATAAACCAACTGGTAACCTCAACATTTTCTGATATAACATGAAGTCAAAATACAAACAATTTCCAAGTCATACATTCTTACCCCCACCAGTGAGGGATTTTCAAAGTGATAGCATGCATCAGCATCCTGGACATCACATATATCTTCAAACATCACACCAATCAGAAACCAAATGAATCACAGCCATTCCAGCCAACCACTTGACATATCAAATTTCATCCCTTCCAATTTAGGTTCTTTGCTGGGTGCAATGGTAAGGAAGTGGTAAGTGTGTGTAAAGTATGGCTTACATATTTGATTCTCCTTTGCAATATCCACCAGTATAGGGCACAAAACCTCCATATCTTCACCATACTTCTGAAAGGCTTCTTGGATGAATTTGTTAACTTTGGCATGGACACCTGTACTTTGATATTCTCTAACAGCTGAATTCAGCTCCTCCTGTATATCATTCCTCCTATTTTTAACCTGCAATGAGAAATATAAGTGCTCAAACACAAGTATGGCTCCTGCAATGATGAGCTATGCTGCATAAATCATCAAGATATATGATTCACCAATGCCATGTTCAGCATTATACTGCATTGAATATTGCATTGAGTCAGACAGTGTAGGGATGTTGAGGGAAAGCAGGGGAAGTTTGATGGGTGGCTATAACATTTCAAATCAGCAGTCAATCCCAGCAGAGAAAACCAAGGGATTAAACATCCAACCTGGAGGATCTATGACAGGTACCATAGAAGTCAATGTGGCTGAGGAAACTTGATGACAAACCATCTGAAAATGTGCCTGAGAATGATTTCCTCATGGAATTAGTGTAACACCCATACATCCTACAAAAAGTATACCAATGGTGATCAAAAATGTTAACCCCATGGAGTAAACACAGTCAGCATGCACCCACTACTATCTGCCACAATACCACTCACAAACTAAAAATCCAGTTTCAGTGCAGTGGCAGTGAGCAAAATCAACATGCATTGATCATCCCCTCCCATGATATTACTTACATGCTAAGGGCCCAAGTGTGACAAGTGGGAATGAGAACTGTTAGAACTCATGCTCATGGCCTGCCATGACTCCACCCACTTGCTGTGTACCCAACTGCATCAGGGTAGCGAAAATATGATCAACATGCAACCACAGCCACCTGCAATGAGTCCACTCACTCTCTATGAAAATAGGTGAAACATGTTGCCATTGAATATGTTCATTATGCATACACTAGCTCCTCATATGACTCCACTTACAAGCTACAAACCCATGTGCAACAGATTGTTGGGGAAGATGGTCAGCATCTGCCCACCACCACTTTCCATGACTCCACTCACTTGCTGTGGACACAAATGCAACAGGATGGCAGTAAACATGGTCAGCATAGATTGATCACCCCCTGCCATACCTCCACTGACAAACTATGAGTCAAATAGAACAGGTTGACAGCAAACATGATGAGTATTCATCCATCACCACCTACCACACTCCACTCACTTCCTATCAACCCCAGTGCAACAGGGTGGCAGTCAATGTGATCAGTATCTGTCCACCTGAACCTACCATGACTTAGCTCACAAACTACAGATCCAAGTGCAACAGGGCAGAAGTGAACATGGTCAGCAACCATCCACTATGTCCTGTCATCACTACACTCACTTCCTTGATGCCAAGCATTACATTGGACATCATCAGCATATATCTCCTAGCACCTTCTGACACTGCACTTACTTCCTATGAGCCCAAGTGGAACAAGGTGGAATGAGATACAGTCATCATGCATCCACCTGATTAGATAACTCCCATACCTGCTGTAAACCAAGTCCAACAGGTTGATGTGGAACATGTTCAGCTTGCATCCACAGCAACCCCCATGACTTCACTTACTTGCTGCAAATGAAAATTGAATGTGGCAACAGTGAACATGATCAGTACACATCCACCACCACCTACCATGATCCCACTCACCTGCTATGAACCAAGAGCAATGGGGCCACATTGAACATAATCAACATCTATGTATGGGCACTGCTATGACTCACTCACTTGCTATAAACACATGAGCAACAAGCTTGGTCAGCATGCATTCACCAGCACCTGCCAGGACTGCACTCACATCCTATTAACCCACATACAATAGGATGGAAGTGAAGATTGTCAGCATGCATACCACCAACTGCTTTCAGCCACTCACAAACTAGGAATCCAAGTGCAACAATGAACATGGTCAACAAACAGTCACTGACTCACCATCACCTGCTATAATTCCACTCACAAGCTAAGAACCCAAGTGTAGTAGGGTGGCAGTGAACATGATCAGCAAGTATGCCAGCCTGGTCATAGCTCCACTGACAAGCTATCAACCCAAGTGCAACAGTGATAGTGACCACAGTCAATATGCATCCACTGCACTTATCATGAGCCCACTCACTTTCTATGAATCCCAGTGCAGCAGGTATGCAGTGTACATCATCATCATCCATCACCACATTTCATGACAAGTTAACACACAAACTACAACCCCAAGCATAATAGGTTAGCACTTACTAACCATGACTATATGCATCCACTCACTTGCTATGAATACATGTGCAACAAGTTGGCAAAGAATACAGTCAGCAGGCATCCACTACCTCTCACCATCATGACACTCACTTTCTATGGGCCCAAGTGCAACAAGGTAACAAGGAGCTTGATCAGCATGTGTTCAGCAGCCCTTGCCTTGAATGCACTCACTTTCTATCAACCTAGGGTGTCATTGAAGATAAGCAGTATTCATCTACCACCACCTGACATGATGTCACTCACAAGCTATGAATTCAAGTTAAGTGGGTTGGTTAGGGATGTGGTCAGCATGAGTCCATCAACACAGCAGTGCCACCACTCACTTGCTATGAACCCAAGATCAATAAGTTGGCAATCCACATCATAAGTATGTGTCAACAACTCCTTGCCATGACTCCACTCACTTGCTATGAAACCCAGCATAACATGGTGGCAGTGAATGTGGTTAACTTCTGTGCACTGCCTGCCATGACTCTACTCACTAGCTATAGTTCAAGTGCAACAGTGCATGTGGTCAGTATGCCCCTCACTACTACCCAACATGAGTCTACTCACTTGCTATGCACCCAAGTACCACAGGATAGTAGCAAACATGGTCAGCACACACTGATCCCCACTTGTTCATAACAAACCCCACTGACTTGCTATGAGCCCAAGAATCCAAGTGCAACAGGACAACAATCAACATAGTCAGCACCCATCCCCTACCACCTTCCATTACCCCTACTCACTTCCTATCAACCAAAGTGCAACAGCATGAGAGTGACCATGGTCAGCACTTATACAATATCATCTCCTATGACTTCACTCACAAGCTATGGATCCAAATGGAACACAGTAGCAAGAAACAGGGTTATCATGTATCCACCACTTCTGCCATGACTCCACTCACCCGCTATGAACCAAAGTGTGAGAGGAGGGCAGTGACCATGGTCAGCATGCATTCAACACCCTCATTCATGACTGCACTTACTTCCTATGAACCCAAGCACAACAGGGTAGCAACCAACATGGTCAGCATCCATCCACAACACCTCTCATAAACACACTCACTTCCTGTAAACCCAAATGTGGCAGATTAACAGCCAAGATCATCACCATGTAACCACTACTGCCTGCCACAACACTGCTCACTTTCTATGAACCCAATAGTAGTAGTTAACACGGTCGATGTGCATCCACTATTTCCTGCTATGACACTACTCACAAGCTATAAGTCCAAGTGCAATGCAATGTAAGTGAACACAGTCAGCTGCATCCACCACTGCCTGCCACAGCTCCACCTACTTGCTGTGAACCCAAGTATAACAAGATAGCAGTGAACATGGTCAGTATAATTCCATCAACACTTGCCATGATTCCACTCACTTGCTGTGAACCCATGTGCAACAGGGTGGCAATGAAGATGGTCAACATATACCCACCCCTACCTGCCATCACTACACTCACTTGCTATGAACCCAAGTACCACAATGTGACAATAAACATAGTCAGGATACATGCACCCTCACTGGCCATACTGGACTCACTTGCTATGAACCAAAGTGCAGTAAGGTGGTAGTGAATATGGTCAGCATCCATCCACCAGTATCTGCCATTACTCCACTCACATCCTATAATGTGAAATGGAATAGGGTGGCAATGAGCATGGTTATCCTGCATGAACCACCACCTCACATGACTCCACTCACAAGCTATGGATCAACACATAACAGGTGGGAGTGCACATGGTCAGCATGCATACATGACCACCTGTGACAAGTTCCCTCACATCCTGTGAACCCCAGTGCAATGGAGTGGAAGTGCACATTGTAAGCATGCATCCACCAGCACCTGCCATTACTTCACTCACTTGCTATGAATCCAAGTACAGCATGATGATAGTAAACATGCTTAGTGTGTATCCACCACCACCTACAATGACCACACTCACTAGCTACAAACCAAGGGTGATAAGGAAGTAGAGAACCTGGTCAGTATGGCTCAATTGCCCCTTGCCACACATCCACTCACAATCTATGAAACCACATGCAATGGGGAGATGATTAACATAGTCACCATGTATGCACCATTCATGTCCCATGACTATACTCACATCCTATGAACCCAAGTGCCACAAGTCAGATACAAACATGGTCTGTATGCATGCACCTCCACCCACTTGCTATGAACCCAGATTCAACAGGTAGCAGTGAATATCCCTTCATCCCCAGTACATGCCATGACAGATGACCCACTTACAAGCTTTGGACCCATGTGCAACAGGGTGGCAGTGCAGATGGTCAACATAAATCCACCAGCACCCAAAGTCACCACTCACTTTCTATGAATCCAAGTGCAAGGGTGGGCAGTGAGCACCATCAGCCCATGTCTACAACCCCCTGCCATGACTCCACTCACAGGCTATGAACTCATGTGCAACAGGGTGCCAGTTCTCATGGTCAGTATGTATGCACCACCAAATGTAATCACTCCACTCACTAGCTGTGCAACAAAGTATAACCAGGTGGGAATGAACATGGTCAGCACAAACCTAGTGGCACCTGCCATGATTGCACTTACTCTCTAATAGCTCAAGTGCAACAAGGAAACAGTAAACAAAATCAACATGCATCTTCCACCACCTCCCATTCCACTCACTTGCTATGAAGCCCAGTGCAACAGGACAGTAATGATGATGGTCAGCATGTACATATCCATCACCACCAGTCATTACTCCACTCACTTGCTATGTTACCCAGTGCAACAGGGTGACATTGAACATAGTCATCATATGTACATCTATGAGCACCTGCCAGGCTGCACTCACTCGCTATGAACAGAAGTGCAACAAATTGATGGTGAGCATGATTACCAAGTATGCATCCACTGGCACCTGCCATGCCTCTACTTACCTCCTATGAACCCATGTGCAACAAATTGATGGTCATTGTGCACCCCCACCTACCATGACTTCACTCACCTTCTATGAACCCAAGGGCAACAGGGTGGGAGTGAACATGGTCAACAAGCATCTAACAATACTGATTATGACTCCACTCACATGCTATTGAACCCAAATGCAACAGGGTGGCAGTGAAAATGGTCAGCATGCCTTCACCACCTATGCTATGATGATTCTACTCACCTCCTATGAACCCAAGTGCAAAAGGGTGAACATGCATCCATTATTGCCCACCATGACTCCCACTCACTTGCTATGAACCCAAGTGGAACAAAGTTGCAGCAAACATGGTCAGCACACATCCAACACCCTATGTTATGACTGCACCCACTTTCTATGACCCCAAGTGCAAAAGGGTGGTAGTGAATATTGTATTCATCCTCCACCACCTTCTATGATTCCACTCACTTGCTATGAATCCAAGTACCACAAGGTGGCAGTGAACATGATCAGTATGAATCCATTTCCACCAGCCATGGCTCCACTCACTTCCTATCAGCCCATATACAATAGGGCAACAATGAACATTGTTAGCATGTGTCCACCCCCACCTGCCATGACTCCACTCACTTCCTATCAGCCCAAGTGGAACAGAGTGGCATATGCAGTCAGCATGTATGTACCTGACACCACCTGCCCTGACACCACTTACACTCTCTTCCTATGACCCAAAGTACCACAGGTGGCAGGGAACTTGGTCAGTATGCATCCAATACCACCTGCCATGACTCTACTCACATACTATTAACCAATCAAAATTCAGCCACCATTGGAGTGCCAAAGCTACATTGAACATCATCATATTCTCAACTTTCACAATTCCACACACATCCTATTAATTAATCAGCATCTGAATAGCAGTTCTTTTTTTCCTTACATATGGAAACCACATTGCCAAGATCATGGCAAGAGATTTGGGGGCTATCTTGTTAGCCTGCTCCTTCATACATTGCTTCAAAGTCCTTGCACCAGTCAGTACCTTTTATATGTCAAGCTTTATCACCTACTTCATAATAGCATGTTCAACACACACTCCCAGGTTGGACTGCAGAGTTGATATGAGGAGCTGTTGCAATCCTTCTTCCTTCAAAACATTTGCTGTGCATGTTAATAGGGAAGTACAGTCTGCTCTCTCATGCTGCATCCCTACACAACTTTCTGTTAGCTTTGCCCTTTCACTGTAATATTTGAGGTACTGACCAGCAAGTGCCAGATAGTCAGCAGGTGGAAAGTTTCTTTCTCTAAGCTGATCCTTGACTTGCTCAAGACATCTTTCCAGTATCCTTTTTTCCACCTCTGCAACCCTTTTCATTATATCCTCAACACCCAATCCGTTGTCATGAAGCTCCTCTGCAGCATCAGCTTCCAAGGCATCTGCCTTTGTTAGCAGCACAATTACAGGAACTGTCCAGAACCACAAATTCAATGCCACCCTTTAAAATGTATGTGATATGTATACCATGACCTGTATCACACTCATCAAAAAATTTCCTTTCAGCAGCTGTGACCATCCTTTTGGAATGAGTCAAAGGAATGCAAAACCTTACCAAACGTAAGAACGTCAGTACACTTATAATGTCAACGATGGTGCCCTTACCAAATGGCATGGATTCTCTTGTCCAGTTCAGTCGCCTTGGCACGATTAAGCACGAATTTCTTCATCATATTAAACTGCTCTTCACTTCCAACCTCAAATCCACATGAGTCATGGAATACAAAGCCAGGATTACTCCGAAAGATGAGTTCATCCTCGATGTTGTGGTAGCCACGCTGGATACAATCAACACATATTACATAACTTCCTGAGGCAACCTTACCATCAGTGAACCTTGCGCCACGGTCAGATCCACCTGCATATAGCCCAATATAATGTTAATCCTCGAGCAAATACCATATGACACACATACCCTCTTTCCTTCTCCATTAAAAATTTCTGGTCGATCCGTAGAATTGCAAACACTCTGCAGGATTGTTGTTTTACCCGCGTTCGCTCTGCCGGTGATAAGAACGCGAAAGCGACTGATGCGGTCAATTTGCTCTTTAGCTTTCGCAGGATCTAAGCGATAGGCGGGCCGCGCAGAGGGTAATGCTGGTTGTTGATATTGTTAGATCTGTTCCATTTCTCAGAAGCCACACACTTACTTGAGTGCACCTCCTCAGCGTGTGCAAGAGCGGGAATATCCACATCGCCTTGGGGAAAATGTAGACCCGTAGGTCGGGCATCAGTCGGTGTAGGAGTAACACCAGCTGCGCTGCTTGACAGAGAACCTGGCCAAGTAACTAAGTATGCTAAATGAAACGAAAGAGCATGTGCAACCACCTTGAATAGGGACAGGCACTGGAATGTTTACATTGCCAGGACTAGGGTGAGAAAATGGGCGAGTGATTTCCCTGGTTGTGGCATTGCGAACACCCTCAATATTGCTTGAGGGAGAATCAGAGTCTCGGATAGTCACTTCAGTCGGTGCAAAGGTGAATCCTTGTAACGGCTAGTGACGTACTTGGTCGAGTAGCCGCAGCAGGAACTGGCGGAACAATTGCACCGTCACTTGATCGAGGCCGCTGCCGAAAACACCAAAATCCACTGAAACAACCAAGAGCCATGAATAATGAAAAGACCAAAGTTCCTAGAAAACTCGCAGGAGGCGGTGAGCGTATGGTTCAAGATAAAGATGGACGTGCGGAAAGGGCGTGGAGCTGCAATGACACTCGTTGATCGATAAGAAGGCGCCTATATCGAGCACAGTTACATGCTATTGCGGCAACTTTTTTCTCTTCCGGAAGAGTACACGCCCGGTCTTTTGAACGACTCGTGTCAAGTTATTGAAAGCTAGTATATTCTTCAGTCTATATTGCTCGGGTTCCGCAACCACAATCAAGTGCATCGTAAGGTGAGGTGGAGCGTAACATAATTTAGCGTCGACCGCCAAAGATCAAATATGAAAGCGGTGGGAGGGCAGTGGGTGAATAGTGAAGGGAAAGGAAACAAAGAAAGAAGGAAAAAAGGTATGCGATTTGGAAGCCCAGAAACCAGATATCCGGGCACTAACGCGTAAGAATTAGCGGTTGGAAGCATCTAAGAATGTCACAAGTCAACGGACGGGAAGGAGAACTTTGAATACAGCGTGTGTTGATCCAGTATATGCAGAGATTCAGAATATGATGGCTGTACTGCTGTCGTGCCCGTAGATGATAGCACGAGAAGAAAAACTTAATGATTACTAATCAACGAGTGACAATCTATCCTAAGGCCCGACACCATCCCCCCTTTAGACGAAACTCGCCCTCGAGTGTGTAAGTAGAGTAAGTAATCAACGGGCCATCCGAAATGTATACCGTAGTGAAATGAAGGAGTGTCGTGCGTAGATAGAAAAGGAAAAAAAAGTTATCGTACTTTTTCGCCAGGCAGTGGCTGTGGGTCAGGCTGTGCAAAACGTCCCACGATCCTAATCGATGGCAGTCGCTTCTCCACAGCCTCGTCAGCTCTTGCTGCCTGCGCTGCATCCTCACGGGCCCATGCCTTGCGGAGGGATTTGGGTAGGTACCATGCCGTTTTATTGTTGTCAGAGCGAAGTGTTGCAGGTCGGGTTTGGTTGATGTGCACCAGGTCCGGGCGAGTACGACCACGAAGGTCTTTGAGCTGTATGGTACCCTTATCTCGAACATCGTGGACGATCCAAGGGCCCGTCCAGTTAGGCTCTGCCTTCTGGGACTGGTTATTGCGGACTAGGACATGATCTCCAACCTGGTAAGTCACCCGCTTTCTCCTTCGGCGCTTTGGTTTAGCCCTCTCCCCCTCTGTAGGTTCATCCTCCCCACCGGGCACACGTGCATCGAAAGCACGTTTATCACGTTCTGCCCGAGCTGTTTCCCGAGCCATTGCCTCCTGACGTTTGGCATGTAAGTCTGAGACTCGTTGTTTATGCTGGTCATCTGATGGTGGGGGCATTTCAGGCGCTCGCAGAACAGGCTCGTCGCGGGCGAGGCGCGGTTTCCGGCCATACAGGAGCTCGAAAGGTGACCATTTTGACCCTTCCCGGTGGCGGATGCGAGATGCAAACAGGGCTGCATCTAAGAACTCATCCCAGCGTGATTTGTCACCAGTCGTGTTCATACGGAAAAGGTAGCTCTCGAGTATGCCGTTGAAACGTTCCACCTTGCCATTCGTGCGTGGGTGATATGCCGAAGTGGTAAGTCGTTTTATGTTGGCCTTACGAAGGAAGGCTGAGACGATTGGTGCCAGGAAGTTCTTGCCGCGGTCGGATAGGATTTCGCTAGGGAACCCATAGTGTAGGATTATATGGTCCCAGATTGCATCTACGACGCGCTGTGAAGTTGCGACAGGCAACGGGATTGCTACGGGCCAGCCAGTTGCATGATCAACAAGGGTGAGGATCCATTTATTACCGCGTTTTGAGACGGGCATCTCAATAAAATCCATACCCCAGCGCTCAAATGGTTCGCATGGCGGGAGTGGGTGCATTTCCTCCAGCTCTTGACCCTTCCGATTAGATGAGAAGATCTGGCACTGAGGGCATGAGGCACAGTAAGTTTCAGAGTCGGCATGACGCCGAGGCCACCATCCCCGCCCCTTCAGGAGTTGACGAAGGCCTTTAGGACCTTGGTGCCCATATTCATTATGGAGGATATCGAGCAGGTCTGCACGATGGGTTTTCGGGATGACCGGCGAGCGTTCTGATCGGTCCGGACCCACAAAGGTGAGGACCTCGTCCTCCGGGTCCCACTCGAAGAGATGGAGTCGAATGCGGGCTTCGCGGACAGCCTCTTTTGGGTAAGCAGAAACATCATCTCCTCGCATGATTGCTGGGACTAAAAGGGGCCAGTCTGTAGGGTCTAGGGCATCAGCTGGAGGTGGGGCTGGGGTAAATGCAGCTAGTGTAGAATAGTCTGCCCGTCGTGAAAGTGCATCTGGGACAACCATCTCGGAGCCGCGTTTATAAATGATTGGGGCGTCGATAGCAGCGAACTCGTCTAGCCAGCGAGTGAGTCGCTTCGTTGGCTCTCTTTGCTTCCGGAGGTACTGTAGTGAAGCATGGTCGGTGCGTATGACCACACCGCCGCTAGCACCATCTAACCAGTGACTGAACTTCCTCCAGCAGTGTAAGATCGCAAGTAACTCGCGCTCCTGGGCTGGGTAATTCCGTTCTGCTGACGACAAGGATCGTGACTCAAAAGCCACAGGGTGCCATAGGCCATCTTCGGCCAATTGTTCGACCTCTCCCCCCAGCGCAAAATCTGAAGCATCCGTATTTAGCCGTGTAGGCCGGTCCTCTATCCACGGTTGTAAGACTGGAGTTTCTGTTAGTCGCGCTTTCAGTTCCTCGAAGGCCGCTTCGCATTTTGCTGACCAGACAACAGGTTCTCGTTTCTTAACTCCACCAGCCGTGAGGGCATGAAGTGGTGCAGCAATGTGGGCAAAGTTCCGAATAAAGCGACGGTAGTATGAGGCGAGACCAAGGAAAGAGCGTACTTCGGACACATTGGTCGGACGAGGCCAATTACGGATCGAGGTAAGCTTTTCATCATCCATTGCTATGCCTTTGTCAGACAGGATGTGTCCAACAAACTTGATGGTATGGCAACCGAAGACTGATTTCTCTGGATGACAGAACAAGTCGTTTTTCTCAAGAGCCTCAAGGACCTGACGGACGTGGTCCAAGTGTTCCCCCTCTGACTTTGAGTAGATGAGTATGTCATCGAGGTAAACTAAAACGAACTTGTCAAGAAATGGCTCGAGAATTTTATTCATGACTCGCTGAAAAGCCGATGGCGCATTGGTAAGGCCGAAAGGCATGACAAGCCATTCGAAATGGCCGTAGCGACAGCTGAAGGCTGTCTTGGGTATGTGTGCCACGGCGAGACGCATTTGGTGGTATCCTTGCGAGAGGTCAATCTTCGAAAAGACCCTTGCTCCACCTAGCTGGTCGAGGCATTCGGTAATGCGGGGAAGTGGATATTTGTCCTTGCGGGTGACTTCATTGACTGCCCGGTAGTCAATACACATCCGCAGAGAGCCATCTGCCTTCCGGACGAAGAGTACGGGTGATGACCACGGTGAGCTCGAACGCTGGATAAATCCTTTGTCGAGGAGATTTTTAAGTTGCTTCTGTAGCTCTTCCAGCATCCGTGGTGACATTGGGCGACCCTTCTGAGCAATTGGTTTCGCATCACCGGTATCGATAAGCATGTTTAAGTCTTGCGAGACTGCGGGGATGTGTGGTACACCCTGCGGAAACCTTGAGCGATACCGAGAGAGGGTAGACGATAGTTTCGACTTGAATTCGGACTCCTTCAGGTCCGGACTGATCTTAGGCGTCCCCAAGACAGCTGCCTCCTCGGAACCTGGCGCGGGATCAACTCTGGGACCCCCCTCCTCTGCACCAGACCCGCTCCTTCCATCTACTAATCCCCCTATAGTGTCCCCCTCCCCTGATAGCATAGCCACGAAACATTCAGTACCTTGCTTCCGCATTGCACGCCGGAAAGCATGGCGAGTCAATAAAATTGAACTAGCCTCGGACTCCAAGTCGGACATAGCAGCCAAGTGGGGCAGTGAAGGCTTGGTAGGTGGTATCTTCGATGGGTGAAAGTTGTGAAGTTTTCCCTTTTGGTCTCGAAACCGAAGTAAATCCGGTGCGATAGATTCGACATAGCGATCGAAGAAATCGAGACCAAGGATCAGGTCATACCCTCGGAGGGGTGCTAGCTTTACGCCCTCGAGGTTACCCTTAAATTTCCCAAAATGTAGTGTAAGGTCTGCTCGTTGTGCTCGGGTGATTGTCTCACCCAAGACACCCTGTAAGGTATATGGCTCGCTGTGGCGGGATTTGACTTTGCCATGGGCCTTAGCCCATGTCTCAGAGAGATAAGAGCTCTGCCCACCACCAGTGTCCAGTAAGACCCGACAAGGTCTACCCAGGACTGGAAGTGTCAGAGCAATGCTCGAGCCCCAGCGATTCTTGTCGTCATTTGGGTGAACAGCAGCCAAGGGGGGTTCCTCCACAAGGGATGGTCGATCGGGTAGTGTAAACGGTAGAGATTGCAAAGGATCAGATGTTACATTCCGAACGACTGTATAAGAATTCTCCCCCCGACCTGCAGTCCTCACCCCCTCAGCCTTCTCAGAGTCCGAAGACCCTGCCACCTCCTCCTTAATCACAAATGGACTTGGTGGTTGGCTATTTGCCTTGTGGTGAGACAAAGGCAAAGGGTGTCGTGCGCCACCTACCTTCAAAGCCGGTGCGCACTGGGGACTCGAAACATGCAGGCCATCATCAATGGGAGCCAGAGCAGGCCTCAGGCCTGGCTCCCTGGGACTTTTCCCGACTGCTTGTCCTTCGAGTCCTTCTTCGGATCAGAGGACTCGCCTTTAGGTTTCTTCTTGTCCTTACGCTCCGACTTCCCCGAGTTTCGTGAATTACTGAAAGCAGCGACCTTGTCTGAGGTTGAGTGAGACTCAATAGTGCGACGAGTGAATGTTGCGTCGAGCTGCTGGCAGCGGGCGACGAGGTCGAGGTACGTTTTCGGGGGGTCACCAGCTTTCAGTGCGCGGGCCGTGGCAGTCCGTAGACCAGCCTTAAAAGCTGCAATCTTAACTCCTTCCGGGAGAAGAGAGCTTGGAATACGGCCTCGGATAGCTTCGAACCGTTGGTAATAATCCAAAAGCGACCCAGACATACGAAGCGCAAAAAGGTCTGCCAATGCTTCATGAGCTAACTCGTCTCTAGTAAATCTGTCTACCAGAGCTGCTCTGAGTTCCTCCCAAGACGAAAATCCGGGAACCCCACCATGAAAGATATCTTCATCCTCCTCGTCATCCAGGGCAGCGGCACGAAGGTTACGGTCCATCTCCCGGTACCACTCCTTAGCTGAGTCCTTGAGGAATGCCGCAGCGAAGTCTACCTTGTGCTTCTCAGGTACAGACCATAAGCAGAAGCCTTCCTCGATCGCCTCAACCCAACGGCTCAGGACTTCGTCCAGGTTCCCATGGAAGGTGGGTCCCTTAAACTCGGAGACTGCCTTACCAAGGTTGTACGAGGGCAGGGGTTGGGCGGCGACGGAGGGTAGAGAGGTAGGGGGGGCTGCGAAGCCCATAGGCGGGATTCCGGAAGAACCCGGAGTTGGGGAGACACCGAATGCCACCAGAGCTGCTAGGGCATCTGGAGGCAAACCCTTGAGTACCTGAAAAAGGTCATCGCGGGAAAAAGAAGAGGGTGGTTGGGGGGTGGGATTCGTGGGCTTCTCTTCGGAGCCTGTAGCGTCAGGTTGAACCATTTCACCAGAGGGACTTGGGGAGGCAGCTGAATCGTGAACAGGAGGTTCGCGAGAGAGATTAGCTGCTGCGGCTTGTCTACGAGTAAGGACAGGCAGTTTGATTAATGAGCGACTAGATTAACCAGAAGAAAAAAAGAGCGAACGACTTGTTGCTACCAGTTGTCGTGCCCGTAGATGATAGCACGAGAAGAAAAACTTAATGATTACTAATCAACGAGTGACAATCTATCCTAAGGCCCGACACTGCTTCCAAGGACAATTTCAAGATACAGAGTAGGGGGATCATTCTCCGCCGTGCGTGTCTTCGGAAGTCGTGTCGATTTGCCTGATTGTAATCCCCTCACTCGTCCGACTCCCGAGTCAGCCTTTAGATCGGTGAAACTGCGCAGGGGAAAATTGTACTCCGCATTCGTATACGCGAGACGTAGAAGCTGTAGTCATAACTTAGCTGTAGCAGCAGGGAGGTCCAACAACACTGCCAACGGAGTCGAGGGTCAAGTAGCTAGAAGTGACGGACTGCCCGCGAAGAACTACACTAGGGCTGTAGAATGATGTACGAGTGTTATCCAAACTGTGAGTAGTACTCTCGGTGCCGTCGCGAGACGCGGGTGTCATCAATGCAGGACATGATCAGCGAAATACGCGTCGCGGTGCCATCGCAACCGGCTGTTTTTTCTCGACAGGACAAATCCCACCACGATTCACTGGTAGTTCACGCTTTCAAATTTCCCTTCCTTACTTCCAGTACTTGTTGTGTATACGTATCTTCCCATTCTAAGCCTTGCCTTGTCGACCTTTCTTAACGCTCCTTAGCTTACACCGAACAACCATGTCGCGCACGGTCGCCATCATCAGGACCCACGCTCTCCAGCGCAGACTGGACATCGAACATCGTCTCTTGGAGGCCAAATTCGAGGTTCGTTCGTGTTTAGTTCATCTCCACACCACGTCTAAACCGAATGCGCGCACTGTCTTACGTAGATCGTCAAAGAGCGCCCGATGGAATTCGACACTGAAACGGAGCCCGAAACGTTCTATGAACTGTTCGACTCAGATGCCAACTTTCTCAGCGAGTGAGTCCCTCTTCGCGTTCTCCTCAGCCCCTTCTCTTTTTTTCCACTTTAACAACTCGAATTAATCCCGTATTCGCGTCCATACTCAACCGAAGGCCCACGTTCATAGGGGTCCGGTCTGGGTATACGTCCTCGACCACTCTCGTCCCGCTGTCCAAACCCTGCTCACTCTCCTCCCCTCCTTCGATAACGCCCTCATCGCCGCGCGTACAGACGCCCAAGTCGACATGCAAATTGCAACTCTGTTCGCATCCAGCCCGCCCTTCCCCCCAACTGAACTGCCGCCCATACCGGATGGGGAGGGTGAGCTGGCACTCATAGGAGAGGGTGGTGGACACGGCGAAATAGCGGAACGCGCGTCAAATGGATATAGACAGGCCGGTGTAGTGCCAGAGTTCGATGCAGGTTCCATACGATCAATCAATTCTGGCGTGTTAGAAGCACTCCAGTTCGGTCTAGAAGCCCGTCTGGCTTTAGCAGATTCGACCACGTTCGACGGCAGTGCTGGCCAATCCAACACACGCGCACCTGCATTTATGGACGCCCGTCCATCCCTCGCTCTCAGTGATCGCACCTCCACCACCAACTCTTCCTCCCCCAGTGCAGGCAAGACACCCTTCCGCGCTCGTCCCCTCCCAAAAACTCATCTCGCGCCCGACATTACCCCTCGTCTTACTAAAGCGGCTCTCCTCCGACAATCACTTGCGTCATCTCCTTCCAACTCACCCGGCAGACCCAGACCCAGGCCCAGCACGATGGGAACGGCTAGCACGGGCCGTATTCCTGCCTACACGAACAAAGAAAATGCGACCTCTTCCACAAACAAGGATGCACAGGAACGGGCACGAAAGACGTTTGCAGGCGTACCTGGTCACAAGCGAGCCGAGACAATCGGCGTGGCATCGACGAAACCGCCTGTGGTAGCCCCGAGACTGACGAAGGCGGCGGCCTTGAGGTTGGGTTTGGAGAGGCCCGCTACGCCACCCGGTAAAAAGGGTCCCTCTGCAAATACTTCTTCTGGAAGAAGTAGCAGTAAAGCTGGAAGCGGAGTGAATGGAGGGAACCGATCGAGTGCATCTGTTAGTCCACATACTACCCCTTTTACCACTACGCCAGCCGAAGAGGACGACGAAACTGAAACCGAAGGCCCTGTGAAGGAGCAGCTCAGGAAGACCGTCTTCGAGGGAGTGCCGGGTCATAAACGTAGGGAAACGATCTCGGTCTGTAGTGTCTCCCAACCGCCTTCCATCCTACCGCGCACGAATAGGAGTGCAACGCTTAGGAAGGAAGGGGCACCTCCGCCTAGTAGTTTTATGTGTGAGTGGTTATCGTTTCTTAACCGAGTACCTTCTCTGAAGACCCATGTCATGTAGTCCGGACGCCTACGGTGCCCAAAACTCCCGGACCGGGATCAGCCTATTCGCGCAGCTCGTCTGTGTTGAGCGCGTATAGGGATTCGCGCACCAATAACGGTTCAGCTCGGTCTCAGTCGACGGTTCCACCATCGAGAGCATCCTCCAGGATTTCTCAATTCGGGGGGTACGCGGTAACGAAAGCGAGTTATGCCGCTCGTGTTCCTGCAGACGGGTCTGGCTCTGAGACTGGTACGAATGGTCTTCAGAGCACGTCAAATACGACGTCCTCTCCTTCCAATAGCCATACTTGCCTCAGCGACCCCGACTCCTATTTCGTGGATGTCGACGATCCGCACGCCACTGACCCATCTGCCCCTATGACTCGCTCACGTCGTCCAAGCAGTCTTCAAGCCCCCACGATTGCACCGCGCGTCAACAAAAGTGCCGTTTTGCGCGCTCGGAAAGCTGCAGAGGATGCTGCGAAACCGAAGAGTCAATATGCGAATGCTGGGAAGCGGTAGGATAATTCCCTGAAGACCGTCTTGTCAGCCAGCCTTGTGGAGTGGGAAGATTAGGGGTAAGGGTTTGTTTTTCTCCGGGTGACATCTTGCTGTGTTTATGTGGCCATATGTTGCTATGTACTTGTTCCTCTTGGTGTTCTTTCTTTTTCTCTTTATTGGACCTGCAGGTCAGTCTTTATGTCGAGTGTATGTTGTGTATGTACTCCAATGATCACGTGCCGGTATCTGTGCGTGTCTCGCTCCCGGTCCGAGCGTCGAGTAGTTGGCACAAGACGACAATGACAAGACTGGGAGCACCTTCAAGGATGGCGAGGTCGTCGGCAGTGGCCCGTAGCTGTGTCAGGCGGACGATGACGACGGAGTCTGTGGGGCCACCCATACCACCAACATCGTCATCACAGCCAAATCCAAGTCCGCCTCCGCCTGACACCAAAGCCCGGCCATCGCGTCTGGCATACCCTGTTCCCCGTCCCGCCCCTACCCACACATCAAATCACCTCCGTCAATCCACGCATCCCCACCTCGGTGGCCGGAGTCTCGGTCTTCCACCGACGTTTGGCAGGAACCAGCTCCTACCCGTTTCAGACTCGACGCGGGCGCTTCTCGAGCAGATAGTACGCTCGTTCGATGCGCCTGTTCGGTATGCCTTCGCATATGGCTCGGGCGTCTTTGAACAGACTGGGTATGATCACGTCGACGGGGACATCGTCGACACATCCAAGCCTAAACGCAAGCAGAACAGAGCGGACAAGCCCATGCTCGACTTCATCTTTGCAGTGAACCATCCGGACCATTGGCATTCTATCAATATGCATCAGTACCCTGGCCACTACCCCCTCCATGCGCGGATGTTAGGGTCGTCTTTCGTTACCAAAGTGCAGGAGATGGGTCCAGGGGTGTGGTTTAACACCTACGTGCCGATGCATGACGTGGTGAGTTCCTCTTCGTATATACGCAACGGCGGTGTATGATTCACTCCGAATATACAGACGATCAAGTACGGCGTTACGTCCGTAGACACCCTCTGTGCCGACCTCCTTAACTGGAGAACACTCTATCTCGCCGGTCGGATGCACAAACCTCTCCGAATCATCAAAGACGACGCTCGAGTACGGCTCACACAACAAGTCAATCTTACATCTGCACTGCGCACCGCCCTGCTAATGCTGCCATCGCAATTTACACCTCGCGATCTGTTCATGCACATCGCGTCCATCAGCTATACGGGCGATCCGCGGATGGTGTTACCCGCAGAGAATAGGAACAAGGTGAAGAACGTGGTGGACAGACAAGAGGGACAGTTCAGAGAACTGTATTGGAGACTAGCACACGGACTACCGGGGGTGAGGTGGTCGGTAGGGTCGGATGTCGTCGAGCAGGATGTCAGTCCGCAGGCAAGGGTAGCACATATGAAGAAGTTACCTCAGGGGCTACTGGACCGCGTGCACGCGCGTATGAGGGAGAGAGGTGGCGTCTCGAGGGAGGCAGATGAATATGCGTATTGGATACGCGTCGCAGGCGATGAGTCGATGCCAGATATTTTGCAACAAGGTGTGTGTGTGTGCTCTTCGCGTTTGTCCTGTGTGACTGAAGAACGTATACGTGCCTGCAGAGATGTGCAAGATCGTGCGGTACCCTGCAACCGTGCAGACCCTGAAAGGGGTCGTGAGTGCAGGTGTGTCCAAGAGTACGCGATATGCCGCTGCCAAGGTGGGCAAATGGTGGAAAGGTGTTGGATCGTCGTCGCCGTCGTCGTAGTGCTTGCCAGCTCAGGTCTCGATGATATACTGATACTGTTGTGTACATCGCTGCTGTACTGACATAAGCCACCACTTCGATTCGCGAGCCTCGTTCCTTGCGACTGTGGACTTGAATAATACCAACCACCCAGATATTTTCGATTGCAATACGCCATGAAACGCGGATTTCTCACTACCGAAAGAGCCAAGCGTACCTTGGAGAAGGAATACCCCACAAAAAGACAGGCACTGTCTACGCTACCCGGCGATGAAGCTCAGTCTACTACTACCGCTGTCGCCGCCGACGTCCACGCCAATACCTCTATCAGCGATGGCACCCAACCTCCTATCGTACCACCCGCAGTGTGCACCGCTGAAGGATCTGATGGAGATGCGGGCATGTCGTCCCAGCTTGAGGCTGAGCCGATCGTGTTGACTGATACGCGTGCATCTCAGGATGTCGACATCAGCGAGAGGTATGTATGCTCCTGAGGTCCTTTCCATTCGTTGTTTGACGTCAGGAGCATATGCAGACCCATCGACACTGACGATGCCACTCATGTCACGCATACGGACGAGAAAGCCCCTGACAGCGATGGTGAGCAAAAAGTTCCTGATCTAGTAACGACAAAAATACAAACTACGGCGCAGGCGATGTCGATATGCCACCTGTCACGGTGGATAAAATTGAACACACCACTGGCGAAAAGAGCCATGATCAGCCACCCATCACCGATGCCAAAAGTGAGCAAGCTACCAATACAAGCAAAGATGCCGAACCTGCTACCACCACCAACAACAAGGATGACGAGGATGGTCCCGTACATATCAGAGGTGTGCACTACGTCGATTCCGACACCGACCTCCATTCCGTGCCCTCCTTCGCATTCGGCACACACTCGTCTTCAGTCATTCACGACCAAAAAAAGCGTGCTGTATTCCGTGTCTGGCCACGTGGCCCAAAAGGCAAGGTCATCATTCCGAACGAGACACTACGAGGTGGCAAAGTAGCACCCAACGGTATCCTCTCATGGGGAGCCACCCTATACGACTTTTATTCTATTAAACCGATTCCCGATAATCCCTATGCCATCACGTATCTTAGTGGGAGTAGGATTGCCGCTGCAGTTCGCAAGATAGGCGAGCTCGAACATGCCAAGGATGAGTTGGAGTGGGCTGATAACGAGGATGATCCACACGAGATCCCCGTTGCGAATACAGGAGAGTTGGTTGAATGCTACAAGACACGTGCGAGATTATTCAAGGCATATTCAGCGGTGGAGACAAAGGTAGATGCATCGACAGCAGGGGTTAGTTCCTTCTCCTCTGCACACGAAAGCAGCAAACAGCATGCTACCAAGGAAGATGAAGACGAAGATAGAGACGAAGATGGAAATGAAGATGGAGATGAAAAGATGGAAACAAATGAACAGGAAAAACCGAATTATGGCATTTCCTCCGTCCTCATGTTTGACCGACCTCTTTCGTCACCGTTCCATCCCTCGTACTACCCTCCGCCGTGGCCATTCATCCCATTCGCTAACCCTTATCCACCTGTTCTACTCCAAGAACGCATCCCAGTGCACCTCTTACCCAAAACGCTCTATGTGCACGATCCATATTCTCTTCTACCTGTTGACCCTGATAGAGATACCGACAACGATGAGACACCATGGATCAATATGCGTCCTAGGGTCTACCTCTATAAACTCAGTCTGGAGTCATCGACACTAAAAGCCATCGAGGAGTCCCGGAAAGCAGCAGAAGAAAGTGAGAAGAAGAAGAAGAGGGTATTGGACGTGTATAGGTTTCTCCCGACAGAGGAAGAACGTGCCAGAGGTGAACCAGCATACGAGGTAGCACTACCGACGAAACCCTCTGCACCGACCTGTGTAGAAGAAGCGCATCTGTACCTCTCTCCAGTCGGAAAACTTGGAAAAGGAAACCATTCCATGGTGTACAAAGCCGAGTGGGAGCTTC
The DNA here is from genome assembly GCA_024663435.1 of Pisolithus sp. B1. NCBI lineage: Eukaryota > Fungi > Basidiomycota > Agaricomycetes > Boletales > Pisolithaceae > Pisolithus > Pisolithus sp. B1. The sequence continues at coordinate 87,609 of JANFAA010000092.1, forward strand.
CGCGAGAATTGTTCGCGGAGCCCAAATTGTGTCATACTTGTGTGCAGGAGGCACTCATGATACAAGTGTACATGTTGAAATGGTCTGGACGGTGGCGCGAGATGATGCAAGAGGCAGGGTGCAAGGTCCCTCCGGCTACAGGGGATGAAGGGAGGACCAAGGATCCAAAGTATGAGATGCCTGTTCCACCGGATACCAACGAAGAATTTGATGCAGAACGTATCATCGTGCTCAAACCGCAGTCCAACTCCAGACAAAAGCAAACGACACCTTCGTCTACTTCTGACAGCGAGGGATTACCCGTCTTCCGAGTTTATTGCCCCAATCTGCGCTGGCAAACCCCATCCACGCGATGCTCTCATTTCACGTTCCATACCAATCGTCCCGTTCCTCGTACATCCGTTTTTCAAGTTGCAGCTAAACTCTCCATTCAACACGATACCCACCTTGCACGTGAGGCGCAAAACTATCAGGCATTTCCGGACCATTTCTTTCAGCACTGGAATGGGTATAATTTGATCAGGCCGATCCATAATCCGGTCCCTGTTCACGCATTGGTGCCACAATTTTATGGCTATTACGTGCCCGTCGAAGAGGTAGCATTGTCGACTCCGTCCAATGAAAATGCCATGAACGTAGACAAGGGAAAGGCCACTACGGAAGCAGCCACTGAGGCTAAGCACACAGACAAAGTTCCAGACGAGAATGCAAGCGAGAGACGGCCTCCACCCTACCTGAGCCCTATCCTCCTTCTGGAACACTGTGGCCAGCCTGTCCACCTCTCCTCCCTCTCAGAAGATGACCGCGAAGAATGTGCCTCGCTCTTCCTCCGATTCAATCAAGCGGAATGGCTACACGAGTCAATCGCCTTGCGGAACGTCCTCATCCAGCCAGGCTTACCTATACAGTGGCCTATCGAGCGCGACATTTCCGAAAGCGATGTTGAGACACAGAAGAGCTTCAGGTTGATCGATTTTGGTCCATCGAGGAAGATTAGTAGCCCAGGTGAATGGGAGGCGTTGCGGTTGGGCAAGGGGGAAACGGAGGAGGCGCTGCAATTGGTCAAGATTCTGCATGGCGCGTTTTTGTGAATTGCATCCAACGACAAGACCGTAACCTCACGGGTGTAAGTTCGGCCACCAGTACCTTTTTCTTTCTTTCTTGGGAGCGGTTCGAATTCGAGATGTCAAGTGTATACGTCTGTATGAGTCTGCTACTAGCAGTTTGTAGCAAAGCATGCACACGCACATAGATATCCGATACATGGCGACACCTTACAAAGGGACTGCAGAGAAGTCTGAGGAAGGCGGCCCAAGAACACGCACAGAAGACGTCTGCGGACGTACGTGTTCATCAGAGAGCTGGTGAAAGTGAAGGCGCCTGGCGCAGAGGGCTGGACTCCACAGTACAGAAACGCAACGCGAGCCGGGTGATACAGATGGAAGCCTACCCTCTAAAATATGGAAAGCCGGACAATCGCGCTTCGGCACGTCCGAAAACGGTAACTTTTTCGGCGGTATGTTGGCTTGTTTGTAAGACGGACACCGGACACTGCGTAGTACGGTAGTACGGTCGGTCGTCACGCGGTAACACGGTAGGTTGGTAGTTCGGTAGTTCGTCACGCGGTAGTACGGTAGTGAGGTAGTTGGTCACGCGGTCAAACGGTAGTGCAGTAGTTCGTCACGCAATAGTACCGTAGCACGGTACAACTATAATCTATACTGCTTATAGTGTTGTGCAGGGTCTCAAGCCCTGAGCCGAGCCGAGCCGTGGGGACGGCCTGTGGGGGCTCAGGGCCCGGCTTGACTTTTTTAAAAGCCGTGAGCCGGGGCCTCAGGCCGCGGCTTTGTGGCTGTGCTGCAGAAAGCCGTTGCTTGTCGGCATGTGCCCTTTCCTCCTACCCTCTACCGTGTTTGGGGTGTAACTCATGCAATTCCAGACCGAATCGTTCGTTATTTTCAGGAATGAATCTACTAGACGAAACCTACCAGGCGATATATGAGACGTCACGCGCACATTCACTGTTCTGGAGTTATTTGAGTTTTTGATTCTGAACAAGGTGAGGAGGTCAGGCTGGCGTGCCTCGCTCATTTTCACCCCAGGCCTCTTCGTTTTTTGCATGGTTGTACCACTTGTTTGCAGCTATCCGGTGATGTCTTGTTTATGGTGACATGCTCAGCAGTTCTCAAGATATCTACTTTTCTGTGTGCAGACCTGCTGGCTACTGTTCCTGGCATCATACCTCCCTTGTTTTCTGGACCATCCTCTCGCAGATTTGTAATTGGACTCTCCTCCCTGTGCTGCTTCTTTTGACTGCTCTTTTGTCATATTCCACACAGCCATTCCAGTAATATGGCCAATGCCTGTGTGTGGAGGGCTACAAGACAGTTTTGGCAATAACTTGGATTTGGATGGTCTGATTTGTGAGGTTCCTTTTCTACTGAGCTCCCCCATGCATCTAGAATGGTCTCCTAAAGTTTTGTGTCCATTGGTCCCACAGTTGTTGTTTGGTGGCCCACTCTCCTCTCCCTGCTTCATCACCATACAATGCCACATGGAATATCTCTGCAGCCAGGACAACAGCAGCATTGTTAGATACATATTTCAAGAGCCCTTGTTGAGTAGCACTGGAGCCTTGAGAAGTGAGAGGTATGGCTGTGAAATGCAGGAGATATTTGAACCTTTGTGCTTGAAGGTGCTTTCAGACAGTTTTTCCCATATCTTGGGTATGGGTGCACTGATTGGTATGGTTTCTTTTACTACATGTTTCCCCTTGTGACCCCTACCATCACTGGTGGTTTTGTATCATTTGCCCCCATGGTCGTTGCTTGGTGACCTCCTCTTCTCACCACCTCACAACTTTGTGCAGCATACAGTAACTCAGTTTCTGTCCAGGCTTCTCGCTTTCCTGGGGCTTCATACTACTCATTCTGCACTTTCGAATGATGTACCTCATATCACAATTGGTGCATCCATCATGGAGGAATTCAGATTATTGCATGTGGAAGTGTATCAGAACAATTTTGCCAATATCTTGGGACTGGGTATGCAGATTTGGTCAGTTGTTGTTTCTACGTGTTCTCCACATTTCTCTCTACCATTTCCTATAGTCTCATGTTGGTTGTGTCAGCAGTTATCATTCACTGACCTCTCACTTTTCGAGGCTCCAGTAGTACTTGATGGGGGCTATTGAATGGTGTATCTAACAACCTGTACCTACATGTATGTATCTTGTAATATTTTTGGCACCCTCCACTTGTTCAGGCTGGGGCCTGAGGCCAGGCTGAGCCCCCATATAGGGCCTGGCCCGGCTCAGGGCCCGGCCTGAGATTTTTTGGGCTGTGAGCCCTCAAAAGCTGAGCCCAAGCCACAGCTTTCGAGCCAAGCTGGGCCTGGACAACACTAACTGCTTAGTTCCAGTTGTCCTCATTACCAACCAACTCTTCATCAGAAAATTGAGATATGATGATGTCAGGACCCCTTCAATAACATAGTGCTCTTCTTTGATATTTTCTAACTTGTCAAGCTGGTACACATGGGTTTCATCTGCAAACAAGTCAGCTTCTACTCATCTCTTGAGACTCAGAAGACTAGCTCACTGAGACCAAGCCCCCACCAACACTGCCCATGTAATAATAGCCATCATCATTGTCATTGAAGGGAAGGTTGCATTGTCCTTTGAGTAGTGGTAGATTGTCATCAGCATCAGCATCTGCAGGTGAAGTAGGGAGGTCTGGATGTAAAGCATGATCCTGCACAGCATGCAATAAATCCAAATAGATATGCCAGATGGTTAGGCATGTGACAGCAGGACAACTGAGATCATTGTAGTGTTCCTCCAACAACACATGCAAGGGATGAGGCACTAAGTCAAAAACCAGGTGGCCTGTATTGATGTATAGTCAATGAACATGCTTCAACACTGCCTTGTTGACCATGAACTATGTGCATTCAACTTAGTGTAAATAAAACTTTGATGGAGAGAACTCACCTGTCCCAGTCCCACTATGTGCTGTGGACATTCCTTTCCACCACTCCTGATCACAATTCAATGCTTGTCATTGACAGAGGCCAAGATGGTAAATGATTGCTTGCAGCCTATCTTGCAGCAGGCTCACTTCAAGGTTTCACCTTTCCATGCTGGCTGTTAAGTTTGGGCCTACTCCAATGATCTCCAACATTCACAGAGGCCAGGGGATGTGTCCAGAGGTTGGCTGACATTGACTGGTGACTGGCTGGCAAGGGCCGATGAAGAGTGACAATGGCTGAAGGGTGGCTGATGGTTGCAATGGAGGTTCAGGAGAGGGCATTGGGTTCAGCTCATGTGCTGCCCCCTTGTATGAGCCCAGCCCTCAGATTTCAGAGATAGAGAGAGTTGGGGGTAGTCCAACAGAAGACAGAGGGGCCAGTCGAAGACCATAGAGGAGAACTAAGTTGATATTCATACTGAAGAGACACCACTGAATGCAGCAGACTTATATACAGTAGGCACATCATCAAGGTGGTACAGTATCAGAACATCAGAACTAACATACAGAGTACAGTAAATTTTCAAGGAACAGAAGTGTCAGAAAATCTCAGTCAGAGTATGAGCATAGACAATGGAGGTGAGGGATGCAATAAGGAAAAGGTACCTAAAAGGAATAGTACAGAATGGAGTGTCTTTGGAGTGCTCACCAACAACCAATCAAACAATAGGCCAAAAGCCTAAAGAGGGAGCAATCCTGTGCCATACCATGCAGTGTGGCAGCTGTGCTGTGCCTAGACCAGACCATTGACCCAAAAGGAAGGTGACCTCTAAACCAAGGGGGAATGTCACCTGACCACAAGACACCAGTCACATGGTACCACTGACAGAGACTGACAGGGTCTGACAGAAAATGGGGCAGGAATGCGCCATATGGGTGCTAGAGCAAATGGACAGGTGTGGAGTGGAGCAGAGAGGGACCAGTGGTATGGAGGAAGGTCAGTAGTAGTACAGGGCAGAACAGAACAGAGGCATGGGCATGACACTGGCAGGAGATGCTGACATTTTGGGAAGCCCTATCATTCATGATTGTCAAGGGTATCAAGGAACTTTTATCTGATGTTCCCAATTACAAATGTAGCAGCATTTTAGTTGTAACTTGTCTTGTCTGACACCAAGTTAGGTACTGCCTGCACATTGAAAACTATACACCCTGTGCCAACATCGATGGTTGAGGATACTCCAACTCCTGTGCCAACATCAAAAAGTGAGGGAATTCCAACTCCTGTCATGAATAACCCTTCCTGCAGTGCTGTGGGTAAGCACCTTTCTGTTCCTGTTATGCTTTGACCCCTTTCTTTCCCCTTCTGAACACATCCCAATGTTGCTCTGTGCATATGCCTCTCTCTTGCTCATTATCCTCGCTGCTGTCATCATATTGGCCCTCACCATCACTCACATAATACCTGGCACATCACCTGATGGCCAGATGTTGTGGTAATCTCAATGATTACTCCTTTTGGGCCTAACCCCAGTATCTTGTGTATCAGTGTGAGTCGATGTTGGGATCAATGGCAAAAAACAACCAAAAACCCAACACAAAGACAAAAAAAAGTGAGTGGTGGTTTTCCTAAGTGGTATCCTGCTTGAAGGACCTGTAAAATTGAAAGGGGAGGGGTTCCATGCAGCTAGGGCAGAGGGAGGGGGACAGTCTGGACAGGGAGGAAGCTGGGAGATGAAGGGGGACAAAGATAATAGGCTCCTGTGAGCCTGAGGATGACTGGGAGCAAAGGAAGATCAGTGGATAGACCCTTAAGGGAGCCTCAACCACTGGAAGACTGAAGATGATGATGGAGGGGCTTTCAAAAGTGATGGGAGATGAAGATATATTGCAGGAGGATAGTCTCCTGGAAGTAAGTATGAGAGTGGTGTATATTCTCTGGGCTATCTCTGCTGATATCTGGAACTACAGGGTTTATATACAAGACCAGAGTGTAGCCTCCAACAAATGTGAAGCAACACTCTGTCAGTGATTGGTAAAGGGGTTGGTAAGGGATTGGTGATGATCAGTAAGGCTTGGTAAGGACAGTAAGTGATTGGTAACAAAGTGGTAAGCATGACAAAGAATGTCAGTAAGCAATGTCAAATAAGTATGAGTCATGGAAGGAACAGATGATTAACATGCCAAGAGAACGAGTCAGGGTATTGGTCATGGCTGAGTAAGGGGTATGACTGAGCAAATGTTGATGTGACAGGTCAAGGCACAGTTATTCCAAATGAAGAACAGTGGGGGATCCTGCCAGGGGCTGAATGTTGGGGGTCTCCACAGGTGTCAGGGCATTGGATTTCACATTTTTCGCCCTCTTCCTCCTCTGAAAAAGGGTGCTACATTGACAGCTAGTCTTCAGCAGGGTCTGAGGAAGATGGGGGACCATCCTCTGCCATGAGAGCAGGGAGAAGGGCCTCAAAGTCATCATGAATGCGATCAGATAGCCTAGATGACAGTAACTAGTACTGAATCTGTTGCAACCTTGGAAGAACAAATGATGAGAGTGAGAAGTAGATGTTGCAGGGGGTGGGAATGAAGGATCAACATGCTTCTTCAACTGGAGAGACTGATACAACCACATAAGACCTTTCAAGTCTGACAACAGACTCAAGACAACCAAAGAATGTCCTCCTGGATGTCATACTGACAAGGAGAACACACTGTCCCAAAGAGATGGCTTGGGAGGGAGTGGATGAGGAAGGGATGAACCAGGATGCTTCAGGGTGGAAGCTAGTGGGAAGTCCTGGGAGATATAAGTAGTTATGCTCCCTAGCACAGGACACAAGTGAAGAGATCATTGATGAGGCAGCCATTGTGATGGGATTTAGCAAAATGGGCATCTGTTGGCAGAAATGCTGTAGAAAATCATGGAGGGTGAGGATTGTTACCAAATTTGGAAGGAAGGATGGCATGATCAAGGGCTATCAGTGAGCGTGGGAATGATGTCGATATCTTTATAAATGCCTGAGATATTTGAAAAACTGGAATGCCATATGTGAGTGCTAAAAAGGTTTGATCAGCACTTGAACAGTTTCTTCCCTAGTGTTAAGGATTGTTCTTGTGTGAAGGATGACTGCTAGATGTACCAGTCATCTTTTGCATTAGGCCATGTTCCTCAATCTCCCTCATTCAGCAAGACTCCATGCTCATGTCACCAAACACCTTTGGTGCATGACATTGGACGAACCCAGTTCAACCTGTGGCTTGTCAGTCTTGTTCTGTCTTGCCAGGTTTCCCCTCACTTGTCAGTCTTATGCTTATTTGTCAGTCATGACTCTGTCAGTGACTCATTTCCTGTACTATAGCTGTGCAAGACTGCACATAGTTGCCTTTCCCATACTGATGCTTGTGTGGCTTGTCAGTAACTCTTGGACTTGTAGCAGTGCCATGTAGACCTATATAAACCCTAGCTACTTGTCCTGTACTTTATCTTTTCACTACCTTGCAACACACTATGCTTATCACCATTGTTTGGGGATATGAGTGCTAGTGCCCAAGGGGACTCAAAGTCTTTATGTCCCAAGGTATGGTTTACTGTTGACTTTCTCACACTTGTCCTTTCTTAAGACTTTTGTGTGCAATGGCATAACAAAAGCCAAAAGATCCTAACTGCTGCTGTGACCATTTTTTGGACATGACACTCAGCTCTTCCCTCATATCAAACTTCACTGGTCAATCCCAAAAGTAGGGTCTAGTTACCAGTGTCTCTCATCCTCTTACATCAACTGACCATTCTTTGGATGCTTTGTTGATGGACCACTCTACCTTTTCTCCTTTGCCTTATCAATTGCCCAAAGTGTCTTCCAGAGACTCACATTGTCCTCCTTGACCACCTCCCTCTAGGCTTGGAAAGTTGAAAGCACCTCCTATTCCCCCTCATACTTCAACAGAGTATTCTGGTAAAAGGTTTGCTCATAAGTATGGTCTATCCTCTATCCCAGTTCCTTCTTCCCTTTGAAATCCAGCTATCCTTGGTACCTACCAAGAAAAAGAACCCAAATCTGAAACTGACATAGAGCCCCTAATTGACAGTGGACTTTCTGATTTCAGCTCTGCAGTAGGTGATGTACCAATACTGGATCAAGAAGAAGAAGCTCTCACAAACCTTATGTCTCACATAACTGGAGGATTATCCCTTGGAGCAGAAGCTGGCAGTTCCAGACAGGAAGCCAAGAAGTCTGGAACTCCCCTGTTCAATAGGGAACCCACTGAGAGAGAGTTAGAAGAACTGTTGGCCAGGGCCTTTGGACAAAAATGGATATGCAATCAAGGATCTTTCCAAACAGAAGAAAAACCCAATGGTGGTCATGAGTTCAACCTCAATAAACCTACCGTTTATAACAGTGACCACAAATGGCTGCCTGCTTGGCTTACACAAATCAAGGGACACCTTCAAATTAATCAACATGTCTATACTACTGACCACCTCCAAATAGGGCTGGCACTGTCATATATGACAGAAGGATCTGCTGCTGCCTTTGCAGAAAACTATATCAATGAGCATGTTGATAGTGGACTCACTACCTATGCTGATACCTGGGATAACTTTGAAGCAATGCTCCAAGCTGCCTTCACAAGTGGAGATCAAAGAAGCAAAGCTCAGCTGGAACTCATAATGTTAACTCAAGGTTCTGCTCCACTTGAAAATTATGTTGCACACTTCATGGCTCTGTTCAACCGTGCCAAGTTTCATGACAGCTTGTTCAACTGTGCCATCTTCTTTGGAAAAGGTTTATGGAAGGAAGTCTGGGATTGGGTTCTGGATCATAGAGATCCAAAAACTGTTTCAGAATGGATTGCCACTGCTGGTGAAGCTGTCAGCAAAATTGAAAACAAGAAAATCCTGGACAGAAGCAAATCCCATCCTACTTCCTTCTTTGCCTACAACTGCCCTTCTCCTTCCTGCAATCCCAATGCCATGGATGTAGACAACCATGGAAGAAGAAGTAAGATGCGGCCTAATGGCAGTGTTTATGCAGCCACCTGCTACAATTGTGGAGATGAAGGCCATATTAGGAAAAACTGCTTGAAGGCCAAAAGGGTACAAGAAGTAAAAGAAGAGATCTCCACAGGAGGTCCTGAGAACATAGCCTGCTCGATTAAAGAATTGAATTTTAAAAGGACATTCTGGTTCACTTTCATCTGGAATGTCCCATAAAATCTTGTCCACTTACTGTGTATCTAATATCTGTGATGAATCAGATATGTCAGCTCAATCACCATGAGGAACAATCACACTAATTGACTACAAAATGAAAGTAAATGCCACTGTTGACTGTGGTGCTGAAGTAAATCTAATTGGACCTGGCATTATCCAGCAATTAAAGATAAAGGCATATAGGGTCAAAAACCCTTGGAAAATCATAGCATTTGATGGAAGAGTTGGCTATCAAGTCCAGAAGAAATGTTATCTTTGGGTAGAGGTCAAAGGAAGAAAGTACACTTTGTTGTGCTTCATTGGACCTTTGGAAAAAGAGGAACACATTCTACTGGGAATGCCATGGCTTCAAAAGGAGAAACCCATTATGAATTGGGAGACTTGGAAAATCAAAGGATGGGGTGATTCCCCTGACCAATCAATGAAGAACAAAGTCAGCACACATGAGGTCAAGAATGCCTCTGTAAGCTGCACAACTATTTTGACACAACTGGAAATCAATGCTGGACTGTCAGAGGTCCTGGACTTGCCAAAAGAATACCAGGAGTTTGCAAACATCTTCTCTGAGAATGACATCCCTCTACTCCATTTCTGAAAGGGGTTAGATCATGAAATTTGTACAAAGGAAGACTTCCAAAAAGACAACTGAAAATTAATGAAAAAGGCAACACTTTATCCAATGTCTCCTGATGAAATTAAGGCCCTCAATGAGTTTACCAATGAAAATCTAGCCTGTGGGAAATTTGTCCCTTCCAAATCTCCAGTGTCTGTGCCAGTATTCTTTGTAGCAAAAAAGGATGGCAAGAAATGGCTGGTCCAAGACTACTGATACCTCAACTCCCACACTATCCACAATGCTTACCTGTTACCCAATATACCTCAAATGATAGACAAATTTTACAAGTCCAAATATTTCGTGAAGTTCAACATTTGGTGGGGTTTTACAAATGTTAGAGCAAAGCCCAATGATCAGTGGAAGGCAGTGTTCCTAATGCCAAGGGGCTTGTTTGAGCCAATGGTAATGTTCTTTGGACAGTGCAACTCACCACCTACATTCCAAAGATACATGGACACAACCTTCTTGCAACAGTTGCATAAATGGCAACAGTGTGGCTATATGGATGACATCATAATCCATGCTGAAATGCTTCCAGATCTGCATGAATACATAAAGGAGTTCCTGGCAATTTGCCAAAAGGAAAGACTCTGTCTCAAAATATCCAAATGTGTCTTTGAAACAGAGGAGGTCGAGTTCTTAGGAATGAAGATCACTCAAGGAAATGTCCAGACAGTATTGGTCAAAATGGATGTGGTAGAAAGCTGGCTGACCCCAGCATGTTTATGGGATGTATGGTCCTTTTAGGATTCTGTAACTTTTACCGAAGGTTTATCCTGGCCTTCTCACAAATTGCTTGACCACTTCATAACCTCTCAAAAAAGGATGTCAAGTGGTGCTGGAACGATGATGAGGACAGAGCTTTCCAGAAAATCAAATCCCTTCTCTGTTCTGTGTTGGTACTTCAAATCCTGGACCATCACAAACCCTTCACACTGTTTACTGATGCATCTAAAGTCAGAACTGGCATGGTGTTAGCTCAAAAGGGACCTGATGACAAGTGGCAGCCATGTCACTTCCTCTCCCAGTCCTTGAAGGGTGCTGAACAGTGGTATCAGGTCTTTGACCTGGAAATGCTAGTGGTCATATGCACTTTAGACATGTTCTGCCATTATCTCATCTCCCCAGCAGAACCCATGGTGATCTACATGGATCACAAGAACCTTACATATTGGTGCCACCCACAGAAGCTTACCCCACAGCAAGCCCAATGGCTAGATACCCTACAAGGGTACCTGCTACTCTTTTCCCATCAACTGGGAAGGCTAATGGGGGTGCCAGACACCCTGTCCTGATGTTTGGATTTTGGTGAAGAACCTGCAACCACCACTGTGGCCCTTCCCAAAGCCTTGTGGCTTGATGGGGGGGTGAAAACTGAAGAACAAAAAACTTCTACAGCTCACATGGCTTCAATTCAACATGTCATGAACGACATGCCAAAGGTTAATCAAGCCTGAAAAGGAGTTTATGTAATATCCAGAGAGGTCTATGTAGCGTTGCTGTGACTTGGCTCAACCCAGCTCAACCTGGTTGCCTGTGACTAAGCGAGCAACTCGACTTGCAGCAACCTGACTTTATGTAAATCCTGACTAGACCAAATTTGGTTAGTTGGTACTGCTGGCTAAAGTTGTTCATGAGCTCAGACTGACTTCAAGTTGACCCAACAACATATTATTGTCAGTTGCAGTAGCTTTCTTATCTACCATTGCTACATGTCTATGTAGGTAGGTGCCAGAACATTGGCAAACCAACTGGTCATGTGGTGCCACAATATTTGACAGCCTTGTTGTCAAGGTGACATGGTTTTTGCTCTGCAACAGACATGGACCAATTGCAGACATAGCCAGTAGTACAATGCATTTTGAACATATGATACACAATACTGGATGACATCAATGTGCCCACACATGAACCACATCCTGCCCACTGCTGGCATAACTCCAGCTACCCTGGTGTGTGCCCATTACACAGAGTTTGCTGCAGTGCAGGCTTCCATGAATGAGGCCTTGTTGCAAGTTTGTACCTCAGTTACCCACTTGATCTAAGAACTGTATGGTTCCTATGCTTACCTTTGTGGTGTGACACCCATGCCGATCCTGCCAGGAGCTTGCTTGCTGCAGCCATCGCAGTCCTTGTCCCTACTAGCACATTGCACATGCATCACCAATATATTTTTCTTCTCCCTCTTTACGAGGGTCAGCAACAATGTTGCAGGAAGGAGAATGGTGTGAAGATGTTCATAATTTGGTTTTTGCATGAACAAAAGGTTGCAAGTGTATGAGAGGAAGGTTAGGAGTTCTGTTGGCATTTTGGGGTGAGATCCTGATAAGAATGCAGCCTTTAATTTGTGAATAGCTGAAGGTGGTAAAGGTCTTCGATCACCTGGTGACACCAACCATGGCAATGACCCATTACAAAGGAACAACAACATGTATGCCAGAGCTTCAAAGTCATCCCTCTGGCTTAGTTCTAGTCCAAGATGACTATTCAGGGATGCAAAAGCTGGTGTACCAACTAGTTCATCAGTTTTCTCCATTGGAATGTGGATATGGGATGATGGATGCTGGTATTGCTTCATGATACCAAAGTCAATAAGAAAGACTGTATCCTTGGATTCCATGAGACCCATGAGCATATTCTGCAGTTTAATATCACAATGAATGAAATGGTGGGAATGGATATACTCAAGCTGGGTTATCTGAATGCAGATGAGCCAACTTGACATGTAAAACAGTGAAGGAACTCACCATTTGCAATCCCAGGGCAGCAACATGATGTAGTTGGAGTGCACTGTCAGGAGATGCATTGAGTAGCCCATCCAAGGACAGACCAAGGTTGTCAATAACCATGGCCTGATAAGATCCTTCTCTGCCAAACCAGATTGGCCGAGGAAGTCCGGTGGCACCTCCAAGCTCACTGAGAACCCAGTATTCATGTTCCAGGTGAGTTTTGTGAGATGTTGGTTTGCAGGCAGTTGGTTCTAGTTTCACTGCAACAATCTGCTTTGTAATGATGTCCTGCACGTGGTAAACTGTGGCTGACAATCATGGTCCCACCATGGAAGTTTTTCATGCACTCAAGGTTCAACAATTATTCACTTACCACATGAACCAGTGCCCAAATGCTCTTTTAGTGCATATCTGCCATCAATGTGAACTATATCTGACATAGTGTGGCCTGACTACCACCAAGATTTCTTCTCTGAGTTTGGGTGGCCCTTTGCAGTTGCAAATATGAAGCCTTAGGCCCTTTGGATCCAGGAATCAGCACATCTGCCAGCAGGAAGGAGTATGCCTCAGCAGCCTCACCTCGAGGTTCAAGTATGTATGTGACCCACTTTTATCAGTTCAAGGGACTCACTCTTGGAGCAAGAGCTGGTTGTTTTCCAAGGGGTCCAGTGTGGCAGTCATGGCAACAGACTTCCAAACCTGGCTTCTTATTGACTTCCATATTCGAAAGTGGCTGGTGGTCAGGATGACTTATAGTGATTTCAGTTCCAAGGTTAAGTTTCCCACTGCCTCAGTGCCTCCCACCTCCTAAGTCCTAAAGTGACAAGTCACCAGAACCCACTCACACAGCCCCACATGTACTATTATATTCTTTTGCTTGCCTGAAATCTTATGAACCATTCCAGTTTATTCTCCTGGCATTTGAAATAAATGGGCAATAAGTCACATAGCCATACATGAGGCCATGGAGTTTACAAAAGGTTTCATGGAAAGGTTCCCCTGAGCTCTCTTCCTGGCATGATCTCTACACTGGAATCACCAAGGCCTCGATGCTTAGGTGACCCTCACTTTGCCACTGGTCTGAGGTCTGTGAAGAAGTTGTCTCCAGCTCAGTCCTTCTCAACCCAGTCCCCCTGTGAGACACCTGCTCTACTGCCCATTTTATCACTTGAAACATGTAACAATGGTGCAAGGGTCAACCCTATCCCAGCTACAATCAGACTGCACTCACTTGCTAGTCCTCGAAGTGAGGCCAGCACTTCAGTCACCCCCCTAAGGGGAACTATTAGGTTGAACATATTCTTATAGATGTTTATACCTAAGAGGTGTCAACTGCCTGAGTATTCCCAGCTGCCACTGGAGATTCTCCAGAGCTGACATATCAAGGGATTTTCTCCAGCACTATTATATCTGGACCACCAATATTACAGAGTTCCTGGGGTCCACATGGGACTTTCTCCAACCTATATAGGGCCTCCTGCTGGGGGTCATTGGACTTTCCCCAGCACAAATGGACCCTCTTCCAGGGGGGTGGTGGGACTTTCTCCAGCATAAATAGACCTCTTCCTGGGGGGTGATGGGACTTTCTCCAGCATGAATGGACCTCTTCCTACATGTTCTGGGACTTTCCCCTAGGCTTTCTCCAGGCTAAATGAACCTAGTTATGGCATTCCTCCAACCTAAATAAGCCTATCCCCAGGACTTCTGGGACTTTCTCCAGGCTAGATAGACCTAGCTGTGGAATTTCTGTGGCCAAAACAGACCTCTTCCTGGGCTGTTTCTGAATTTTCCCCAGGGTAAATGGACTCTGGTTATGGGATATCTCCAGCCCAAATAGACCTCTTCCCAGGTACTCTGGGACTTTCTCCAGGGTGAATATACCTAGCTGTGGAATTTCTGCAGCAAAAACAGACAATTCCAGGTTGTTTCTGGGTTTCCCCCAGGGTAAATAGACCACTTTCAGAGGGAATTTGGGGACAGGGTGGTCAAATTGGGGTGGAGGATCTCCAGGGGGACACTTGAGATTCCCCAGGGCAGTCAAATGGGATTGGAGATTCTCCAGGGTGGTCATATGGGGGTTGGAGATGCTCCAGGGTGGCAGTTGGAGATTCCACAGGGTGGTCAAATGGGAATGGAGAATCTCCAGGGGGACACTTGGAGATGCCCCAGGGTGGTATAATGGGATTAGAGATTCTCCAGGGAGACACTTGGAGATTCCCCAGGGTGGTCATGGGGTTGGAGAATATCCAGGGGGACACATGGGGATTCTCCAGTGGGTCCAAGGGGCATGCTATGGGGTTGGACATTCCCCAGGGGGGTCAATTGGAGATTCCTCAGGTTGGTCAAGTGGATTGGAGATTC